>JABASC010005351.1:0-10349 GCA_019776185.1 Plutomurus gul
TACTCTAAAATGTAATCTCTGTCAATTTCCATATAAATACTTGGATTTTGTCCTGGTACTCGGTGTGATACAGATAAGATAATATAAGCACTTTAAAAAATAGTCCACTCTATATGGGGGAGACATTATCCCGGCGACAGAAAATGCATGATTTGCGATAGGCTCAATTTGAAGCATCACATTCATTCGCGTTGGAAAACAACAAAAGTACATAGATCGCCAAATTACTGATAGAAATGAATGTTCGAAATTGCAATTGTAATTTAATTGTCTAGGTTCACATTTCCTTGAAATTACAAATTACTATCATGTAATTTACTTACGTAATTAATTACATGTAATTTGACCATCCAAGAAGAAGTGTTATAAAAATAATAAAGTGACACGGAAATATGGGGTGTTTCTGAAAAGTGTAATAATAATTCTTTGGCTTTGAAGGGAAAGAGAGTAGAAATTCCTCGTCGAAGAACCGAAAAACACTGTCTATACAGTTTGTACACAGGTACACATGTACTGATTTGATTAGGACCGCATACAACAAAAGGTTATAAGGAGCAGTCGGTTTAGGTGTTGTACGCTAATGAAATGACTATATCATATATATGTATGTTATCTACTCTCACGTTTATGAAAGCAACCGTTGTGTTGCTTCAAATTTCTTCCCCATTTCTGTGAATATTATCATACTGTTTGGCACCTACCAGCCTTGTTGTCTCTGTCGTCCGATTAGTGCTTCAGGAAAAAGGTGTTTAAACGTTCTCAACTAGTTTCTTCCCATAGCTGCGTACATACTGTCTTTATACAGATGTACATATATCTCTGCAGCATGAACTTCATAAACAATAATAGGGACGGGGATGCAACATAATATATATATGGAGCATTATATCTATGTGGAGCAAAGGAATGGTAGTCTTCTTTATAAATTCTGTCGGCAGCCTCGGCAGACGCCAAGACTGAACAAATTTAAAAAGGTTGGGTAACCCTTGGACTCGTAGGCGCCATCACAGTGCTATTCATCCTAGTCCAGTAATCGTCCAGTGAGCCCAGTCCGTGTATACCTACAACACCACAAACGTTCACAATGTATGTTCAATAGATTGTCTTTAATTCTTGTCAGCTCTTCTATGCAACTACGCAGACAGCGAAAGGCAAAAGCTCGGTAGCCGTGTCAGATATTCAGAACTCTTTTACTTCATGACTCCAAATTTCAAAATGCCAAAATTTGACGATTTTTATCAAAATGCTAAATGTCAAAAATACAATTTCTAAGAAAGTTTTTAAATTCTTGAGATTTAGGACTCTTCCGCAATTTCTTCAATCCATAGCCACAGCCGAGGAACCATACAGCCTTAGGTACATTATCCATTGACCTATTAATTTTAGAAAATTCACTACTGGATAGAATGCATGTTACACAATTCGAAAGGCCAATGAATAAGTATTTTTTTTACTGTTTGTGACTTACACCACCGACATATTTCCAAATTGGATTTTGACCCGGGTTATTTGACCGCTCCCGTGTTTAGAAGACATCTATTCCAAGAACACCTCCAGGGTTTATACAATTCTCGTAATTTAGATATGTATGTATGTATAATGTATATGTAACATTCAAAGGCGCTGTTACATTTTGAAGTTGTGGATATGAATCGATTTGAAGCTACAATGTGTCACCCTTGCAACATGAAAACATGAACTAACCTGAGACCACAAAGCGAACGCGTCAACCTCTTATTAAATATCTGAATGTATGCTTACAACCCGTGTACAACAGGTACTCATATAATATTACATAGTACACAGGGGTACTACGTAGTTAGTCGATATAAAGAGTATAGTGATGCAGAGTAACCCAACAAAGGAAACTTGAAATCAGTCACTCAAGGCTGTTCATTTAGAGACTAGCCAGATAATATTACATTGTAGGTAGGGATGCAGGTCTTCTTGATGCCCTTAGGACTGCTTTTTATTTTACTTAACTAACTGGATGGCTTGTTTAAAATGCCTTTGGAATTCACTCGTTGTTGCCTCATAACTTCATTGTGCAATGCATTGCAAGAAACACAATGCTCCTTCCAGGTATTCCAGCATATTTAATGTTGCGTTGCATTAATGTGGGATGGCTATTTTTCTACTTCATTTCTATACTTGTTGTATTAGAGTTTAGTTGTGGTTTATAGTTGACCACTTGTTTTCATTCTTACAACTACAACTGCTCACCGACTATCTCCCATCATACATGAATCACACTGTTCGTAGAATAGAAGGAAATGTAAGTGATAGTTAAGTATAAAAATACGTTACTGTAAATGCAATAATATGCATATGTTAAAGTAATATTGTACAAATGACTCAAGTCCACAACTACAGACAACAACCGGACAGACGTATCAAATTTCTCACGAAAAGATGCGGAAGAATGCCCTTTCTTATTGGCTCAGAATCGATGCCCTGACACTAGGAGTTGATTAAAACATATTTACAACAATGTTAGAAATGTTTTAGAATTAATAGCTGACACAAATCAAGCTTTGACAAATTTTCTATCGTCTAAGATAGAGCACGTGGGTACACATGTAAATATACATTTGACGGCATGCTTACGAGTGTGCAAGGATTTTATGCATCAGTCAGTATGCACACAATAGAATGAAAGGAAAAGCTTTTTTTACGATTACGACTTTACGACCGTAACAATAACATGTGTGACGATAGGATATGAGCGACAACTTTACGTGGAAATGCTCGTCAATTGCCAATTCCGTTTTCCGACCGAGTTTCGGAAATTATTTTTATACGTTTCTCGTGACGCGATGTGGTTTCTCAGTGGAAATTCCCTTTTCCCTTCTGTTCTTCACTTAAGATTGATAGAATGTCATAGGTCAAGTCAACTGAATTATTCTCCCTTATTATTCATGTGTTGGCATCTGTGTGCCATGCAAATGACAGTTCCAAAATCGAAATAACAAATTCTGTGAACATATTATGTCACATTTTGCTGTAGTCTCTTCACCAGTTGGGAAAATTGTCTGACTTATAAGTCAGCCCAATTGCCCCATCCACCCTTATTTAGGAACACATGAGAGTTCTGGGCTTCTTAAAAGCCCCTTTCTTAGAACACATGGATATTTTGAGTTTGTGACATCATTGGATAAAAAATTCCTAGAAATGCCTATACTGACTGGCTAAATATCTCGTAGTAGTAAGAATACCCTTTTGATGCCTTTTGATGTGCGATATTCTACAATGGCTTGTAAGCGTAAATAAATAATTTCTTTCCTGATTACTAATGTTTTGTGGTGTGATGCGGTGCAATGGAATTCATTTATGTTGCCTATATTATTACAGACTTGACTAATTGGCAAAAATAATTAAAGCAAATGTTGTGAGGCTTCCCTGTAGCAAACTTCTTTGATAGGTTCATTTGGACTTCTTGGAAATTGAATCAATCAACTTTTTACCTCTTTAAGAACTCTAAACCTTAACTTATTATTTTTCCATGTTAACTCAATTCCATTTACTGTGCGACCGTGAGAGTATAACTAAGCTATGTTTTCGTTCGTTTCCCTTATTCCGAGTTAGTGATTTTTATAACGCAGACACAATCATGAAACTAAAATTGAATATCAATTCATTTGCACGACTGATCATTTAATATGTGGAGATGGTTTTGCGGAACCAAGATTTTTATTTATTGATCTTCATATTTTAGTGAGTCTGAACTTTGAGGTTAAAATGTTTCTTTTAATGTTACAGGTGCTGGATCAACGAGAGGAGGGCGAGGGGGTTCCAGGTAATTCAAACATAACAATATTGCAATTTTTTAGCCTGCTTGAGTTTTATGAGGTTCTAAGGCTATTAATTCTTAATTGTGGAGTTACACCAACGAACTAGGTAGAAACTAAGAACACGATTATTTGTACATAAAGAGCATGTTATCGCAGGTAATACAAACAATGAGTAAGAAAGCATTTGTAAAAGTCAATCAAGAGGGATCCCGTCGTACTTAGACAGGAGATTCCGTCATTTCTTTCTCTCTTATGCATATTTGTTGTCTCCTTAAATAAAAAATCGTGTTCTGTTGTCCGAATCAATATTCTCCCAATAAATCAAACAAAAAATACATCTTTTAGTAGAAAAAATAGTTTTGATACAAAGTTAGTTTTACACAGCCACGACAGTTTATTCTCACTAGTATAGGTATTCCCTTTACTCCATATACATATGTACTCTTTGGTGTTGCGTATTCTCAATCCTTCCAGTGAAAGCTTCAAGGAAAGTTTTTTGTACGACTCAAACTTTGAAAGTCAGACATCAGAGAGAGTTAACAGGAACTTACATAATCACGTATGACATAACTCTGTACTAATGTTGAAAACTTTTGAATTAGGACTTATTAGTTACAGTATGGTCTTCGCCGAATGTCAAAGTTCAAAATTGTAGTCAGTGTCAGCCTTTAGACAATATGCGATTTGTCACTCGCTAAAATTGAGCAAATCAAAGATCAACGAGTTAGGAACTCCTACCCTCTGGATAATTCGCGATAATTACTACAATTTACAAATGATTACATTCTAAAAGATTTGTTTCTTGTTGCAGGGGTGGCCTGAAGAATGCACGAGAACCGGCGAACGCGCGCCAAGCAAACAGCACCATGAAAAGCAGTACTCACATAATCAGCAGCAGTGGAACATTTTCTTTCGTGCAAGCAAGATACAGAAGACGAGGAGGCAGCAGTAACAACATATCCCCTGCGATTCACAGCACGTCAAACTCGATGAACGTGAGTTTAATGAAAACAAAGGACAATCATCATAGTTCCATCAGTGGGAATAATGGTCGCATTTCCAATGTAAGCCTGAACATAAATGGTGCGGGGTCTTTCCCTTGCTCCCCATCCTCCACATCCTCCACCACCAACAATTTCTACCTGCACAAAAAATTTAAAAAGATGACGTCTACTGAAAGTCAATCACCAGAAAATTCAAATGAGCTTGTTAGTGTAACTAGTGATAATCGAAGCATCAACGGTGAAAATCGAACTGTTAATGGTGTGGATTTGGACAAAAAAGTAAATGATACGTCGAATGAATTCAAGAAAGATTTACCAGAACGAAGTCGTAAGGATTCCTTTCACGATATAAAAAGCAGCAATTGCTCCGGTGCTTCGAGTAGCAGCAGTGGTGGTAGTACAATCACAACAGCAAGTACAATTAATAATTCTCTAGGAAATCGGACGTCCCAGCAGCACATCACCAGCACTTTGACTAATTCTTCCGAATCAAATGCCAATTGTCAATCTTCTTCCACCTCTAAATCTAGTAATAATAATTCATCGTCCGTTGTTTATAAACCCAAGTTTCGAATTTCCACCGAGGCAGATGTCGCATCGGCAGAGGTGTATCCTTTAACGACGAAACAGTCAGTTGTTCCTTCGTCTTCGTCAGCACCCGCACCGGCACCCACCCCAATATCACTCCCTCCGCAACAACGTACTCAAGAGACAAATAACAAAGAACCTAGTCGCATCGGGAAAGAGCAACGAATAGACCGTCAATCGTTGGATGATCGTATTTCTAAAATTATCGACGAGAATCAATCGATTTTAGCCACGTGGCCGGAGCATTTAACAAAAAGACTGAAAAGTCAAACGAGTAAAACGACACAGTCTCCCCGCTCAACAAATCAAATGGTGATCATGAGTGGAGGATCCACCACGGAAATAAATAATTTAACATTAAATTTATCGAAAAATCATTTATCAGCATCCACATCACGTCTTCCATGCTTTGAAATTCCCAGTGAGATTTCGTCCGTTTTTTCCGCCACAAATCATCACCCGAATTCTAGTTCATTACTTTTCTCGTCAACCTCTACAAATGGTGTTGGTGGTGGAGGAGGTAGTGCCATTATTCTGAGCGGTCCATCGTCATCTTTAGAAATGTCAGGGACAATGCCAACTGACTTTTCTTCGGACAACTCCATGAAAGATTTAACATTCGCTAATTGTGGTTCTTCAACCTCCTCCACAACCTCATCGATGGTTCCTAAGAAAAGACGGCGAATGTCTCCGACGCCGTCCAGACTTTGTGGTGAGGATCAGTTTTGGTTGCGATTATTGATAATTTATTTACTGTTAGATAAATAGTATTCATCCTACCAAGGCAGAATAAAATATGAGTACTTAGTAAATGTTTGCAGAGATATATTCAAATTATTGCCATTAAATGTTAAAATTTAAATTGGAGACGCCGGTGTACTTAAAATCTTTTTTTTTTCCTTCAGGTGGGGAAGTGTCCGAGTTGCCCGCCAGCGAAGCCTCGCTGTCCAATAAAAATTATTTTCAAGATGTTGATATGACTGTAAGAGTTAGTAATTGTGGACCCTCTGGGGCTCAGGTGACAATTCGCACGAATAATAAAGCTAACAATTGTTCTGTTGTTAATAATATCCCCACGTCTATCCATCATCAATCGGGAGCTGTCGATTTCAGTCGTTTAGTGGAACGAACTTCTACATTGGCCTTGTCGATGACTTCGTCCAATAAAAATCCAATGTTCTACTCTCCAGAGTCGTTTGGTGCCAATAACCATTCTTCACTGAATTTAAACTCGAAGGGGGACTCCTGCACACCAATTGACCTGCAAAAGAAAGGTTCTCGAGGAAGAACTCCGAGAAAATCCAAAACATTTAATTCTTTCGAAACTCCATTGGGAACTAATGCCAATAACATTAATATGAACGCTACAACGATACCGGCTCCGAATCATCAGGCGAATGCTGTCGATTTTAGTTTTTCATCAAATAAAAGTGAACCGATGATGAAACCGAGTGTGATTGTTAGCCCTGCTGTCTCCATAAACTGTGGCACGGTAATTACCAGTCCGAAAGTTTCACCTTCGCTCAATAGCGAGTTGGCAGCTGACTGTTCTTCGGGGGACACAGGGGATGTTACGGAACTTTCTGAAAAGTCTCCTCCAATTTCGCAAAGCTCAAATAATAGTCCGATTTTAGACCAACAACGACCAACCGACAGGTATGTCAGTCTCAACGCATATTATAATTAATTCTGGCTATTATCGTTAGTTATTGAATGACAATGGCCATGTTAGGTCAAGTTTTTTTAAGTTTATTTGTAAATCTATATTCCGTGTATTAGTTTGTGCAATCAATCAGGTACATAATAACAAAAATGGGATGATCCATAAAAGTTGTCCGCAATTTTAGGCCAATTTTTGACCCCCTCCCCCCTTTGTCTGCAAAACATGGCCGCCTCCAATGTTATAAGGAATACCTTGTCTGCAAATCCCAGACCCCCTCACCCCTTAACTGCAGACGTCTTTTATGGATCATCCCTAATACTTAAACGAGAAGGAATACATTGGTATTCAATATCAAATTACTGAGATTGCTTTGCAATCTTTACTTTGGAAGGAATATCACCCTGCTTGACCATTCGGTTCAGTTCCTTCCTAGTCTTAAATTGCAGATTACTGTTTTCCAATATAATGTTGAATGGGGTGATAGTAGTACGATTACTACTCCGCACATTCTAAAATACAAAATAACAAAATTTTTGCACTTTTTCGCACGCATTATAAATACAAACATAATAACGTAGTATCACTTGCTTGTACGTCAACGTCATCTGCTTTCACCGCAGCAGCTGAAGCTGTAGATGATGTGTTTGGTGACACTTCCACAATGTCATCCTCTTCATTCTCTTCCCAATTACACTCGATCTCAAAATCTGACTCAATTTTGTTTTTATTGTTTTCCCTATATTCTGAGTCAGAGTCATCAGATGACGATGAATTTGATTCTGAAGAACTTGAGATCGTGGAATACTCATCCGCTCGCTGCAAATTAAAAATGTAGCCATTAATATTCGTAGTAATAAATATATTGTTAAAGCCTTACGCCAGACAGGTCTTTCAAAATAGGTACGGTTTGCATGGCATGTTCGGTAAATGAATAACAATGGAATGCGGATATTTTGGATTCTTGTGAACTGGACAAGTTTGTTCGTCATGTTCACAGAAGACGTCCGAGTTTTCAATCCTCTGAGCTTTAACTAATTCATCATCGCCTTCCTCGGTGTAGGATTCGAATTCCTCCTGTTCTTCCTTCTTATTCACCATTTTAACATTTAGCCTTCCCATACTAATAGTACGATAGCCAGCTTAGTTTTCTAGCTTGTATGACTTCTACAAATTATAATGCCAATTATAATTATTAAAATCATAATAACATTGATATTTTACGCAAATATTATAATGTAAACAAGTAGAAAGTCAGTAGAAACCAGCGTGTTGTTATTACAAGAGAAACATTTCCAAATTGATGCGCCAATTTTCATACATTGTCCAATTTCGGTAGTGATTATGGTAAAGGGTTTATAACAACAACTTACAATAGTCCTGGCTTCATCGCGTTTATTGTGAATCTCTCATTAGAAATTATGTGGCCATCGACACCATTTTTGACTTTTACACATACTTAACCAAACCTTTACGCTGCATCTTACGAATGTTGGACTTAGGATTGCTCGGATGATATGTTGATGGACCACCACCTTTTACGTTTCTACCCACGTATACGTAACAGAGTCGTCGTGGGTTGTAAAGATTTTGCAAAAGTTAGGGGATGAAACCCCCTAACTGTAAAATGCATAAAAAATTGTTTTATTAATGTGTATGATAATTATTTTTTAAAATAATTATTGCGTATATACATTTAAAAAATTGTTTATGAATTACCGTTCTGCTTTAATAGCGATATATCGTTTTCGGATTCCGACAATTCCGAGTACAGTCACTGTACAGTACAGTGTATGTGTGCAAGGGATCCTTTTACTTTTGTGAAACAGGATATAATATGTCCAGTCAGTCCCTTCTTGACTTTAAACAAACATTTAACTTTGACTCTAAACTTGTCAATCTATTCGAAATCACGCCCTTCCTTATACTTTTACTCTTTAGGCATGTCAACAGTGGTAAACAATAAAATAAATAAAATAAATGAGACAATCAAATAAATTCGAATCTAGCACTACAATGTATTCAAATTAAATTTTTGCGGGATACTGAGCAAGGACTTTCAACTAACACTGTCTCATGTCCCAACACATTTTCATAAGTTTATGTGATCATTGTTTACCATCAGGCAAGTAATTACGAAAATTAGCGAAACTCGGTTGCCCGCACTTGACATATGCATGTAATAACGAAATATAAACATAATAAGTTGTGACACCAAAAAAATCTATACGTCATTTTTTGTATTCTTTTTATAGCGGACATTTGCCTTCACTTCGTCAACGACCAACATTCCTTGCTTTAAAGCCTTTAAATGACACCGAGAAGAGTGCTGCTGCTGATCCATCCATTCTGCCCAGTCCTGATACACCTAGAGGAATCAAACAGTTTAATCAAATAAACATCAGCGGTAACAATAATTACAAAATTCATGTTTATTCATCCACCGTACACCTTATTTGCAATGAAGAGTTAATAATTACGTATTTTTGTTTGTATTTTCCTTTACACAGGAAATGCGTACACATATCTAGGATTTAAGGTTTCCACTCGTTCTAGTTACACATGCTTATTTAAAGCTCAGCCAATGTTTGTTCCTCAAGAGACAGATTCTAAACTTTCTATGTACTCAAATTGGCAGGTATATTATTGTTATTATTTTCAAACTTTATAAATCTACAATTTGAATAATGCACGTATAGTTATTTATAATTTTTTACCCTGTTTAAATAAATTTGCAGCCTCGACCTGTGGATTCTAAGGATGGTGACGTAAGTTTATCGGCCAATGACTCTCGTGTGAATGGACGAAAAAGTCCAAAGATTTTGTATACCTCTGCGCTTGGAAAAAATTGTGATACATTAACTGTAAGCTCACCTGTGAGACAGGCACCCATTTCATCTCCGGTTGACAGTAGTAAGCCCTTTCTTGTCGAGAAAATAGTTGAGCACGAGCGAGAAGCTCCTAGTCCTTTTCAAAATGATGTTCCCTTCAGAGGTGCCATTTGTTCATCTTCTCCCTCTACATCTACCAATACACGAGCTTCCACTGCATCCCCTCAATCATGGACCACTTCTGGAGGACCACCATTAGAGCTGGTGACCAAACATTTAGCAGCCCACTGTATTTCACCTCCAATCAACAGCAATTGTTCGTCGGCTACCAACAATCCTAGCAATAATAATAGTTATTATTCGCTTTCTACCAACACCGCAATTGATGGTAAAAAAGACGAGTCGCTTGGAGTTTCTACAAGTACAGTTGGTGCCACAGCAGCGTCCTTTTCGGAATCCTCCAGTGCGGACGAGT
>JABASC010005352.1:0-10348 GCA_019776185.1 Plutomurus gul
AAAGGTTGTGGATCGCTGAAATACAAATACATGCGTGCATTTGCTTCCAGATTTATACATCTGCTGCTGCTGTTGCTGATGACTTGATTATCGTATATCCTATAAGATTATTGTTAGCTATAGTTTATCCGTCGAGCACTCGATCGTACTACACTTTATAGTAGTTTATAGTCACACTCGTGCCGTCTATAATGAACAACTCTATATGAATATAACAATGTAATAGTATGGATGTGGTGTATCCGTGTATCAAATGGAGTTGTCGGGGCATGTCATGGGGCTGCCCATCTGGGCGTAGGCTGGGCTGGGCTCGGGCTCTCAATTTTTTATTCCAGATTTCGAGAGAGTGAGAGTTATTTAGCCGTACATCCTAAATAATGCACTAATAATCACAAATAATTGCACTCTTCACTGCTTAACTCTGCTATGTTCTTACTTTATACATAGCTTAAATAAATTTGGAAAATTGATTGTACTATAACGCATAAAAATTTAATACAATAAAGGGGTAAAGAACATTTACACATTTTCTTTATATTTATTTTGTCCTGGTATCAATATAATGAATTTCAATGTCCTGCACATTTGATCCACGGTCTGTGGACATGGGCTGGCCACCATTTTCCACAAACTATTCTATGGCAGACTTCGGAAATGCATGCATTTAAGGGATGTTCTTAAAAATTGGTACCAGGCGTTTGCGTCTATAACTTAATACTCTGACCACAGATTATTTTAAAATTTTGTATGTAAATATTATATGTAATGCATTATTTGCATACAAAATTTTAAAATAATCTGTGGCCTGAGTATAAAGTTATAGCCGCAAAAACCAGGCACCAATTTTTAAGAACATCCCTTAAATGCATGCCTTTCCGAGGTCTGTTCATAAAGGACGCCAGTGTTTTGGGGTTTTGGGCGAGGGGTCACAAAAATTGTACACAATTGGACAAAGGGAGGTGGGGGGCGTTTGGTTTTGACTGACATTAAAAGTCAATAACAGACAAATTGGGGTATTGATAGAAAATGTACAGTGTCCAAGAATGAACCGGACACTTTTTGAGGTATTCAACTTTAAAAAGTGGCCAGTTCATTCTTGGACACCTTTTTGTTGGTTTAAATGTTAAAATTTAGAGTTCCATCGCCCCAGCAGTGAAATATTCCTATACTATTTTTGACAAGCGTTAGCCATTTCAAATATCCACATGTGCACTTAAATGGATACTGCACCTGCAAAGACTTTTTCTTATAAATTCAATAATAAATTCATTGTGAACGAATAATAAATTTAAAGATGTAATGGACACAAAAATCTCTTACAAGGGAACTACATGGACTGTTACAGTTCAATTTTATTGGAAATACCATCATTCGAAAGAGTGTGAAAAGCTCGTCTAGAAGACTTACACAATATCTTACAGTAGACTTACACTATTGCATCGAATTGCTTCAAATTTTGCACAAGCATAGTTCGAAACAATCCTCAGGTGGGTTTTTGAGGAAAATTCCCAAATCCAAGTCCTTCAGATCAAACAACAACAGCGCAACATTTCCACACCTTAGTAGAAGCAAGTCCCAGTTGCCATGTGCAACCGCCTTGGTTTTTACCATAACCGGCAAAAACAGTATATAAAACTGGTATTTAACATGTTTTTAATTAGTATTATTTAATTAGGTTTATAGTTAGTATACACGGCCCTTTATGGTTTTTAACACTTTTACAACATAGCTTTTAAAACGACCGTGATTTTACCAGGTAAATAGAATAGTATATACTGGTAAATACTGACTGTTTTTACCGTGTGTAAAATATCATACCGCCAGTGGTACGGTATTACTATTACTAATATATTTCCTACATTTGATTTCCGGTATAAAATTCAATTTTTGAGCGTTAGAAAAAACAACTATAAAATTTTATGAAAACAATTTATTTTCACACAATAGCGTTGATTTTATTGCACATAACTTTATTTGGCGACAATTTAAAATTCTACACAATTAATGAGGAAAAAAATATCAATACCAAACACAATGTACAAAAATATCTGTGAATCCAGTTGGTAGTTTGATAGTAATAGTAGGTACCTACAAGGTGCATGAAGTATTTCTATGGATCCGCTGCTTTCATAAGGTGGGTCCAGTTCAGAAATCACTATATCACTTTATGAACATTTATAAGGGACGTCACCAGACCAAGTGTATGGTCTGTTTCCATGGATACGCTGAGTTAACATATGATGTCGTCCCTTACAAATATTCATAAAATTGTATAGTAATTTACGAACTGGACCCACACCTTGGGTACCTATACATACAATACAATGGCGTAACTATAATCGGAAGGGGTTTTTAGATTGTTTAAATGTCGTCTGTTTAAACTCCGACCTAGTTACTACCATTGCCTTTATTATTATTTAAGTGTAATAATGACTACGGCGAAAGTAGAAAAGATTCATGAAAAATAAGCAATAGCAATGGCAATAGCAAGAAATTAAATGTAACTGGTATCAGAGCTTTAAATAAGCAAATTTGATTAAATCCGTATGATACCATTCATACCAGCAAATTGCTTTTGCTCAGCTCAAACTCGTCAAAATAATTAATTTCCGACGTCCTATGGTCCAACTTTCAATGTACATAGTACCGACTTATTTAAATCTCAAACTCCAACCCTAATTATAAGTTAAATACCTGATACCTATTTATAATTTAATTTTGATTATAACATTTGAGATTTTAGACTATATTTAGATGCCAATAAATAATTAAATGCGTTTTTAACATAAGCTTTCGAAAATCAATGTAAATGGATTTAAGGAAAAAACACCCAACTAAATGCTTTTAAAAACATAACAGTGACAACAGTCAGACTAAAGTCAAAAACTCTAATATCTAATCAAACCAAAGCGAAAATTTAATTAGAGATCCCTTAGTTCACAGGTTAAATAACTATTATTATTCTATCTACACAAGTAACTAACTCTAAAGATGGTTATGTAGTATGTAGTGGTATATGTAGTAAGAGTTAATTAAAAGACTACAACACTAAAGACATTTTTGTCTAACAGTAAACAAGCTTCCAAATTGATTAATTATAAAAGTCAATCTCGACGAACTTTGTGAGATCCTGTAGGTACTGGTCAACTCCGTCGCTGCTGTGGGTAAAATTATAGGCGAGTACCTTTGACAAGACCTTTTCGTCACTCTCTACCTTTTTCTTTCTCTTGGTGGGTGGCTCCTCCCCATTAAGAACCTTCTTCATTTGTACCTGACTGGCAGTTTGAACTTTTTGCAAATCCTGTATGACCCTCCAAAGTGTAATATTTCCACAGAACATGAGTGCATGCAGAGACTCATTGTATCCCTCACAGAAGCTTTTCGTTCTCGGCAGATTCTCGTTCGCATCCACATAGAAGCTCCACAACGCGTATGGAAACAATGGGTCACTCCTGCGTGTCTTGCCACAAACGACGGTGACGGAGCCGATCCACGTTTTCTCGAAGCTTTCCAGGAATGGGCTCAAAATATTCTCGTGACTGGCAAAGAACTCGGAGCCACACAAAAACTCAAAGGCGGCCGGAATATCTTGGGGTGGCACAAATGCCAGCGCCATCAACTTCTTAATGTTAAAAGCAAAATCAGGATCCTCTTTCCATTTTTTACAAATTGCGTCATGCGACTTAATACTGCGCCAAACACTCTGCGCGAAATGGAAAAAGCAGCTGCGCAGCTTGGACTCGGGGAAATTGGTACGGAAAGAAGAAATGGCCCCCTCCTCGTAATTCGTCATCAGTGTCAGAGGACTGAGTTGTGGTTGCAATTTGATCAATTCTTGCCACATTCGGTCGTACGTCGACTTCTGTCTGTCCGGCAGTAAAGTGTAGACGACGGGAACGGAAAATCCATTTTTGAAGGCGGTCAGCACGTAGATTTGGTTAAAAATTTTGGGGGGCTCCATGGACATGCTGTCGGCGTGCAAGTGGGAGGAGCACATGAAATCCAGATTTTTCCTGGTTGTGAAAATTAGCAATCTGCTTCCATTGTCCGTGGCTACATTCGACATGAGGAATGGCTCTCCATCAGCTGTCACTGTGAACTCCCGAGGAATCTTCAGATCAACCTCTCCAGACGAACCCACTTCCTTTTCTCGCTGTTTTTTTCGAATATTCCTTAGAGTTTTTGCCATATTCTTCGCACAAGGCAATTGATCCTTGATTTCCTTCGCTTCGTCTGTTAGCAATACTTTCTTTAAGATGGCGCCCACACTGCTGTGAGAGCCCTCGACGGCCGCGATGATATCCCCGCGCAGTTTTCGAACTTTCAAATCTTTCTGGTTGGGTACATGACTGTGGGGTTGTAGGACTTTAATTGAGCTGCCGACAGTTAGCACAGTAGCCTTACAGCGTAACTCTTTGTATCGACTGCAGCGCCAACTTCGGACGCCGGAGGGCATCGTTAGATGCAGGTGGTAAGTGTGCTGATTTTTATCGGCCAGTATGGTGGAACCTCGGCCACTTTTGATGAAGTGCACTCCAACCTGATCGAATGGAACGTAGCCGACTGAATGTTGATTTTTTGGTCTTTTTCTACTGGTGGAGCACTTTGGAGAATCCTCTGGTGAGTAATCGGGGTCTTCTTCCTCATAGTAATGTGGTTTTGGGGCTCTTTCGATTCGTGCACTTTTTCTTTGTGAAGTAGACGGGTACGCACTGCTACTGGAACTTTCTTGGGGTGGTGATTGCGTAAAATCGTCTTGACTATCGGAATCCATTCCCTCACGGGGTCCATCATTGTCATTGTCGTTTGTGTCATTTGCAAAGAAATCCATATCGGAACAATTTCCATCATTTTCAGGCTCCTCCTCCCTCTCAATCTTTATGTGTTGTTTTGCCATTGGGACTGTTTCTTGGATTGCTTTCGATATGAAACAGTTTTTGTTGGAGATATTTTTGAATTTACGGTGAATACTGTAGATATCGGCGAAAAGGGGGGCACAGATATGACAAAGAGCAATATTGACGACTGGGGTGGTGTTGGAGGAAGAGTCGTTGTCATTTTCAATTTGACGAAAGTGGGAAATTAGATTTGAGCTCAGTTTGTCACAGGGAATGCCGTAAATAAATGACAGGGCTTCTATATTTGGCAAATGTTTAGGCTGAGAAGCATCTTCTCGCAATACTTTCACTTTCATAAATTTCTCATTGTCCCCACTGAAATTTGAAGTGCAGTTGGCACATTGGCTCGCCAATAGCTGCTCGTAATTTTTCACTCCCATTGTTTAGCAATAATTGATGTAGCTTAATCTCGTTTTAGGCACAACTTCTCACTTCAAGTTGTATTATTTCTTGTTTGAACAGCAATATTTTACAGGAGTGAAATTCAGCTTTCAAAACGTTAGCAATGGATTTAATCTAGTAGTCTCGTGTTTTGGATTAGTTGACTGCCAGACGAATTACCTGTTTGTCAATAAATACACAGTTTATGCAATCAATTGAGTTAACAATAATGAATTAATGTCATATCTAAAAATATGGAAAACAGTGTCTCGTAAAAGCGGTTCGTGTAAAAATTGATTCGTTTATCCGTGGGTGTGTATAATGTGCTAATAACAAATACATTGTTTTGTTTCACTTGCGATTCATACTTAATTAATTGTTGGACATCTTGTTCTGTGTCCTGATATGTAAGTATTTCACTTTAGAATTGATATGACCAAAGCTGACAGTAATGAACAACCAACATAAATATTATAAATATGACTTAATGCTTAAAGAATGCAAATATAAAAATCTCTTAAATATTAGATAATTCAATGTTGATCATTTATATAATTAATTGTTAAAACGAAATTTCAAATTGTGATTTGAGTGTATAATGTCACTCGCAGAGGGCGACCCCCAGTCAGTGGTAGATTGTATGTATTACAGAAACATAAAACATCTTTATGTCATATATGTCTAGATTTGTAATATTGAACATTTGTACATACAACATATTGATATGCTTACTTACATGGCTTGTCTTGAATTGTCATGCTGACGTTCGCCAATTGCAACGTTGCAACCAGACTAATTGGCTTCACACCCAGGGATGACGCACAGTCATCAGTTCACAAATTTTTGAATTCATCTGTATTTCAGACAGCCGAGGCCGAGAGTACTGAGTCTTTGTAGAAAGCGGAAGCGGAGTGCTCTCCATCAAATTTTTTGTTTAATTTGTTTCGTTGGCTTTGAGCTCATGTGATCATGAATTTCAGAACACCTTGGTTTGAGTGAGAATCACATTGCATAGTGATGCAGGGGCATAGCTGCATGTCGGGTCCGGACCCTCCACAAATTAACAATTAAATCAGAAGGATATGGGGCGGTGTGTGGCTGAATTACCGCAGAAAGGGGACCCGTCGCCCCAACCAAATCCTTCCTGTGTACGCTCCTGATCATATGAATGACATCACTATCACTACCGCGAAGAAAGCTGCTTTCACCTTCTCCATTGTCAACAGGGAAGACAAACTTGCACGCCGAATGTTTTAAAAGCTTCTATGGACAACGGTAACTTATGCATGCGTACTTAAAAAGTATGATAATGACCAGGGGAAACCCATGGAATCTGAAATCCAAATTGTTTCGAAACAATTTAATGTGCTTCATTTATGCGACCAAATCCGTTGTTAACCTTGTATTTTTCACTTTATTATTTAATTATTATCCAAGTTTTATTTGACAATACAATTTTCCGCCTGCGTGAGCAGTTTTTTGCATAGAGAAATATTTAAAATTTTGTATGGAATGGAATACAGGAATCGAACCTGTGAGTTTTCGCTTTCCGGGCCCGGGCTACTCCCCCCGGAACAATTTTTAATAATTCAAAATTATTAAAAGTTCTATTTTGAAAAGTTGATTAGAGGATATTACAATGCAATCTGAAATACTGATGAAGTGATATAGTAGTGGGTTAATTTGTTGCCCGGTTTAATAGTGTGATGTAATGTAATAATTGTACCATTTATAGTCTAAAATGTTGATCCAAAATATTTATTTGTGACGTCTGACCTAATTTCCATAAACTGTCATACACAATTGAAATCGGTGTAAAATTCTGCGTCGAATGGTATATCAAACGTTTTAATTTGCGAGGGGGCCTTTTGCGTTTTATATACACCGAGAATCCAACTGCTATATAATCCATTATAGGTGAAATCCACGAGTCGATCGGTGGGCTAATATTAGCCTTATTTGCACCTTTTTGTATCGAATTTACATTCTTACTATAATTTTCTGCATACTTTGTTTACAAACAATACCACTGTCAAAAATTTTACAAATTTTTCCCCTATCCAGTAAAAATTTTCAAAGATGAAAAAATCCCAATCCTTTATAGCGGCCAAAACTGAACATTGCATGTATAGTCTCGCAAACCGCTAGCCAAATTGCATGAAATGACACACATATATGCGTCACGGTGCGGTTCACATATACCGATACCAATTTTTTTGATTTTTATGAAATTTTAATTACTTTTGATGAATTATACTGTATAATGTAACACTAAATATCTCTAAAGCATGGCTATTTCTCCCCGGAAGTTAATGGCCTATCTAACCCAGCTCGATGCCCTCTACAACTTCGTGTTTACAACTTTCTGGAGAAATAGCAAGCTTTCGAGATAATTGAGATTTAAATATGGCCAATTGGCCTCTTATAGCGTCCAAATTACTACAGGGTGCATGTAAAAGTAAACCAACAGGAGTGTTATCATGCTCGTGTAATAATAATTGTAATAAATTGTGTGATTACACTAATAGCGGGAAAATTTGGTGTTGGGAGTTTATCTACATGGAAATCTCATTTAAATTGTCAAAATCCCAAAAATGTTCAAAATTAGGGGGCTATGGGTGGGGGGGTTAAAAATTCTACAAAGCGAGATCTGCACAAGCATTAAGAATATTACCAAAGAAAATATTTAGGACGTTTCTCGACATGCAGATTTCATTTATCAAAATCTCGAATGTTTCAAATTGGGGGGCTGGGGGGAACAATTCCAAAAAAAAGGTCGACACAAACAGTAGAAATGCTACTCAATATTTTTATTCGGGAGTTTCTCGAAATTGAGTTTTCATTAAATGGCCAGGATCTCGAAAATGTTTCAAAATATGGACACCAATTTTTAAAAAAAATTGTTTTCACAATGTATTAATGTTCCCTAAAAATTTTAGAATTTTTTTGGCTTCATAATTTGTACATGTTCCCTCAAAGTTCCGAAAATTTTGACTTCATAATTTATTGTGGTTCCCTAAAATTTTGGTTATTTTTGGCTGCATGTTGAGTACTGTTCCCTAAAATTTTAGATTTTTTTTGGCTTCATAATTTATAATTATTTCCTAAAATTTTGGCTACGTAATTTATTAAAACACTAAAAATTAAATGCAATAGAATGTCCATTTTGGTGCTGGCTTTAGGCAGACTCGACTGCCGCGGCAAATGCGGGGAGTTTGAGACTGTCGATCGACTCACAGATTTTTTCTAAAGACGACTGCAATTTTTGGCCATCTTTTATCCCCTCCCCCTATAATCGACAATCGTGGTAAATTGGGAACCCCTCTAAAATGCGACGTCTTCAAGCAACTACCCCCCCCTAATTAACAACATTTTAGTAGAAATAATTTTTTAGCATAATTAGCCATTTTATTTTGTGTGTAATAAATTAATTTGATTTCATAGTTATTTACAATACATATGTACTCTGCTATTAATTATTTTCTTACTCAAATGGAGAAATTAACCATTATGACAGATCCCGAATTATAGTGATATGTAGAGAACCCAAACAAGTATTTGAATTTGAAACCATATTTCCATTCAAATTTTGTAATAAGACTTCGTCTACACATTTTCAAGTGGCGACGTCGTTTACACGTGTACTCTCCCTTGTCTTCACATGTCTTAATTTTCAGTACACCCTCCCCCTAAATTGCAGACGTCATTAATGGATCTTCCCATACCACCGAACCAGAGTACAATTGGAATTCAAACTATGTAAAAAGAAGTACCTCTTGATTTTGAATATTTAGGATCTTTTAGGTTTTACGTTGCAAATAATTATGTCGTATGAAATTGGCAAAGATTAAAAAAATACTCAAAAACGTAACCTGCAGAAAAGGAGAGACCTCTTCGGCCTTCCGACACCGAATCCAACCGGCATGCTGCCGATTGGACCACAATGAATTTCACAAAACTTGCAAGCTGCCTCTTGGAATATATGGAACCGTGCCTTGAACTGTTTAGATTCGAAATGTTCCAGATAGGATTTTGTCTATCACGTAATCGAGAAATTTGCAGCGAGTAACCCGTCTTTTGCGCTCAAGTCGTTCTTCTAATCTCTCAAATCTGGAAGAGTGACATTTTTTAAAGTGATCAAACTACAAAAAAACATTTTTTTGTAAAAAGGAATTTTTGATCATGTGTCTATACAGACAAAATGTCCGGTTAGTCTACTCGGCGGCAGACTTTCTTACAGCTACCAAGCTTTAGTTAGAACTGATCTTTTCAGTGTGCATACCAAATCTGAACAATGACATACAATATTTTATTTTGTATATTACTAGCTTATTCTTCCCAGCTACGCTTGGGGTCTTTGTTTATGCCAAAAATTAAAAATGTGTGACCATGACTGCAAATATTGTGGTTTTAATATTTTTTGTACTAAAATTCACATTTAATGCCCAATGTTATAATTTCATCAATCCTTTGACATTCCCGTCATTTCCAGTCGATTTCCAGTCGATTGGCACCAATTATACTTATGATACATACACATTTATGATTTGTATACAAATAATGAAAAATGTGTGTCCATGACTGTGAATGTTGTGGTTTGTGTATTTTTTGTACTAAAATTAATATTTGATGGTCAATGTTATAATTTCGTCACGTCAAATTCATCGTAATGCCATTTTCATTTGATTGGTACCAATCGTACTTATGATACATTAACAATTACGAATTTTATTCAAAAAATTAAAAATGTGTGACCATGACTGCGAAAATTGTGGTTTTTATATTTTTGTATAATTTCATTACATAATTCTCATTGCAGCATAATTTCCAGTCGATTGGTACCATTTTCACTTCAATACATACACATTTTTGAAAAATCATGATTTATGAACGTTTCAGCATTTATCTCAGATTGGAATTTTGAAAAATTGTTTTTAAATTTTAGTTAGATGCTTTGGTCATGTTTTATCCTTCCCAATATGATGAATTCGTTAATTAGATTTTATTAAGACATTAAGAGTCACATTCGGTTAACAATTGTTAGTTTTAGTACACTTTGAAGGCAATTT
>JABASC010005353.1:0-10347 GCA_019776185.1 Plutomurus gul
TTACTATCGGTAAAATAAGCACTATTTACGCAAAAATGTCACATCATGTCAAAGTCCGTCCATAATTAGCAGTTACCTTACCCCCCTTCGTTGTACATCTTAACTTAAAACTAAACTACATCGTATGCGTAAGATACCTACTACTTATTATTATACCTTGCTCGCTACTAACAAGTACAATAACGACAATAACAGGTAATAGTAGTAATTTATTAGTCGCTAGGCTCAAATACATTGTAAATTGTAATAGAGACAAACACACTGGACCCCATAGCCATAAGTAAAGCTGAAAACGAAGGGAAAGGTATAGTATAGAGACTTTATTGTAAATATAAACCTTGATACGAAGGAAGTCTCCTTTTAAAGAAATAAATTAAAGTCATGATCTCCAACTTGAGTCGACTCCAATGTATAAAACTACCTACAAAGTGAATTGAGATGTGAAACGGATAAATGAAATGAACGATCATGCATCCCATTCCTTGTAAATAGACAAACACAGACATTCTCATGTGAGCTACCTACACTCACAGCTCCACCAAACAAAATACTTCATCATGCCTTTATGACGTGTACTATCTACTAGGAGCTCCAAACTGGATGTAATCGTCTCGCTCTATCCCACTACGGGTTTAACTACTTCTTACGTCCATACTGTCGTTTTCTAATTTCCATCTTTATACCAACATGTTTCTCTGCACCTGAATGTTAACACAACACCTATAATATATCCTTTTCGTTCAGTCTCCCTCTCTTTCTCTAGCAGATAGAGATGCATAGTACTTAGCACATACAAAGTTACAAAGTACACGAGTCAACTCTTTGCTCGACTATATAGTTTTTTTTTTGTAACCTGATAACTACTTATGTATCTATCCATAATTGTAGATGAATCATTGGTATTTGATTCCGTTTGGAGTACTGCACTTAATCCCTATTATCATGCGTGGTTACACAGATAAAAATTATAATATGGAAGATATGCTACTTTACACTAGATTAGATTACAGCACAGTTACCAATTACTAACTGCACGTATTTATTATCATTCTCTGTGCTGTACAATTAAGGTAAGGTGAGTTGTGTCGTGGTCTTAATTTGGTGAAAGCTAAGCCATTCCAAGGAGATGCATTGCTTCGTATTTGCCTTCTTCCGTCTAAACCAGACTGTGCTATAAACATGAAGCAACATAGTAGATTCCATTCAGCCAATGGATGTGGGTTTTGGGTTTCACCGCTTTCTTGAATAATCAAGTGCGACCCACTTCCTGCCCACGATTTTTGTCAACTTCAACAATTTCACTATCGATAGTCGTCAACCCCTTTGAAAAACAAAACCCCACAATCGAACTAAAATTCGTACGTGTGAGACTAGTAAAATAGAGAAAGGGTTTAATTTGAATTAAACTGGGATTTCTGATCCCTAAGTGAGCTTTGTCGCTTTGTGACGGCATTTGCATATTTGAGCCACTCGAATTTATGCAGAAGAATTATTTTCAATTCGTGCCAATAGTACCTAACTTTTTAGTAATGGGCATCTGTCTACTATAGAGACACGAGATATAAAAACGGTACTCAATCGTAGGTTGCCATGTCATGTCATCCTATCGTTGTGATATCTGACTCGACTCTAGTCGAACTGTTCAGTCATAACTCTTAAATCAAAGCTTAAATGGACTATCTTTCCTTCGCCTTTCTCACACCAATCTCCTGTCAATCAATCTTTAGATCTATGTGTGCATCCATACATGTATAAACGTGTTTAACTATATGAGTCTATACATTGTCCACTAAAAAGTATGCAGCAACCTTACGTTAAAGATTCTTACAGGCAAAGGCAGCAACTAAAATTCTAAAGTGTCCATTTATTTTGATATCTTGTCTTTTCAATATCTGCATTTCATATCCTCGTATCCCACCGCAACTCCTTTTGCGTGACTTCAAAATATTGAGAAGGAATCGATGGATGAATACTCTTTTATTATTCAGCATAAAGGCGGATACATAGTTAGCAATATTGTAGCGGTACAGAGGAGCACATTGCACCAACGAGTCACAACAGAATGATAAAATCACGTTTCTCCGTCAGAGATTTTGAGTGCGAACAGTGCAAGTAGCACCACGTCATGAAATAGATACAAGGAGAATAAATGAAGATATTAGGTGCATTGTCAAATTCTGGCCAAGTGTGTGCTGGCAGGAAAGAAAGGATATGACACAGGATGGAAATGAATGTTATAGTACTTGGACAGAATAGGCGTCAATTGGCGATTGCGATTCCTACAAATCATGGCTTGTTAGTCCAGCCTTTGAGTTGACAATGACACTGATTGATTCCCAATTGCCTCCTCCAGCCCACTGTCGTGATCTTGTACTATAGCTCGACCACAACATGCATTCACGGCTCTTTCTCTCAACGCGTCTCTCTGCTATCCACTCTTCAAACCCATTTCAGTTTTTTCTTGTCTTAATGGACAGCAAGTATAATAAGAATGCGGCGGCTAATAAATGCCCCCTATACCCCATAGGTAGTTGCGCTGTTGAGAAGACGTGACATTCCAACTCATCAACTGAAATGGGCTGGCCGTGACTCTCGGTAAATGAAATGGAACGAAATGCAATAAAATTAAGCTAAATTAACTTTTGCAGAGAGCTAAAGGACACCATCAAGTGTTTTTGCTCGTCTAAAGAATTCTCTACTCTGTACAGCACAGTAAGAGAGCGACGGGGCCAAAGCAACGACAACATCCAGAAGGGGCAATCTATAAAGATCCTAAAGAGTGATATCTATTCTTGTTCTGATTAGCAAACTCCTCGGCAAATTGACAATGTAAAAAGATCACAAAGGTAGGAAACAGCACAAGTAGACAAAACAAGACGAAATTCAGAAGCTGCCTTCACAGCGCTACACAAAACACGAAATAATGGCAAACGAATTTTGAGTCTGAATATAAATACGCATCGACAATAAATAAAATGTACAAACAATCTGTCTATTGTACTGAGAGCGCTCGCTCGTTGTTGCATTGTGCTCTCTTGCGTTGTTTGTTGTACGCGTATGAAGTGCCACTCGACCGACACCTGTAGATTCACAGTCAGTCCTTTTGCCTTTGCTTGTTTGTAAGTACCGACCGACAGTCTTGTATTCTTGTATTGTGTACCAGTAGGTAGGAAAAAGTAGTAAATACCTTCAAGTATACCTGTTGTGCTATAGAGTATAGTAGGTATATCTTTGTACACTACTATCTGAGTAATGTAGTAAACGGAGACAGAAGTGAACTGGACTCTGTGAGCTGAAGCGTCTAATCTTTGTGGTTTATTGTCGGTGTACTTTGCCAAGTAGTCGTCTTCAGTAGACTCCAATTCATTCGGCTTAAATGTGACACGACCAAAAGGTCCGGCCACAACAGTCAGTCGAATAGATACATAAAGAGATGCAGGCTGAGTAAATGAGCGAGCGCATGGAGTAAATGTGGCTTTTAGACTTTTGGATTTACAGATTATTTAGCATGCAAAGAACACCCATGGTTAGTTGTCTACCCACGCGAATATTGTATACATATGAATGCCGCAATCTGTATTCCAACCAAGACAACTGTAAGTACATCCAAATCCAGTGAGTCCTGTCTATGTAATATTGTCCTGTGTGTATGTACTTGTACTTATGCAGATGTTGTTGTGCTGTCTCTCCTGTCCTGTCTTTTTATTCTTATGACGTTGACTAAGTCGGCAGTTGGTTGGCATTCACAACCTTTAAGGTAGACTCCACTCGTCTCAACTCATCCTCTCGACAAATTGAAAGCATGCTTTACCATCCTTATGTGTATTACTGTTTTAAGAACTCGTATTAGAGCGTAGGGATAGCCGATTAACCAGAAATAAATTACAGAGCGATGCATATGTAAAAAAGAAATAAGGCGCTGTTAGTAAATGTTAAGTATGTATAGGTAGCTACCATATAGCTTAGATGTGCATAACTCTTAATACGCAAGTGTACTTTTCCACATTATTATTACATTGCATTATATCAGATTGAAAATTAGGAACTCTGGGTTACTAATGCGATTGATGAATGCGTTTGCCTCAATGCTTTTGACTAAAAGTGGCTGTAGTGCCTTATAAACAACATTATTCGCATGGTTAATTGCTTATATCATGTAAATAGCCTGACTGTGACTGGATATAGTTGTATAATGTACATAATATGTATTGGTTTATTGTATATAACGAGGAACTTACAAATCTTTTATCACGAGTATTATGCTCCATGTACTTGTGTCAAGTCATGCAATGGGAAACACTAAAGTCCTTCGCAGTAGAATTGATACGTGGACGTGACGTTGGTGGCTAATCAAAAGTATTAGTTTATATTATGTATGTACTAGAATGTAGGTACTAGGGGTTTACAGACTCCTTTATTGCTTACTTTTATAAATGAAATGCACCCTTTCTTCTCGTGTGTGTGCGTTGTTTTGCCAAAGATGGGAATTGCTAATCCATCGGAAACTTCGTGCATAAAATTATGATGAGCTTGAGTAATATGTTCTTGTACAGTACAAACATTCGTTGTACATGTACAAAACAAATGACTGGGAACTTTTTATGCCTATTGGTATTTTGGATTGCATGGAATAATGAGCATGAGGATAATTTAGGCAGGGATTTAATTTGTCTGGTTGAGTTGAAAGGTGAGTCTGTCTCAGAAATCTGAACAAGTGTCTGCTACACAAACGCTTGTATTTATTATGTACTCTTGTAATCTGACCGAATGAAATTAGCTACACTGATTACGTGAGAATTGCTTTCCCTTATCGAGAGAATATCTGTATCGATCATTTTAAATTGTGAGGCTTAGTCATCGTAAGTGTGCATATCGTAACTTATTAATACCCAAAGTGACTGATTATGGAAGTCGAGATGGCCAATAATTTTTATGCCGTGTGTTACACAAATGCGGCATCATCTGTATATTAGATTCCAATATTCCAGCATTCAGTTTAAATGACCTTAATTACTGCAAACTCACATTGATTGTGAGGACAAGCACCTACTGGCTCTGACCATGAGTAAAAGAGGGAAAAACATTTTTTCTGATTAGATTTGAAAATTGTCCAGGTAAAAATTCTGATTACAAGTTTTGTCGTGCGGCTCGTTCTCCACTATCTCATATTGTTAGCTGGGCTTTCACAACTTTTGTTTAGTCTCGGATTTAAAGGCCTTGAATGCACACTTATGCAGATATATGGTATTATGTACCCTTTTTGATTATTTGTGTATCACACAGTGATAATTACGGTCGCACACTTGAATTTTATACTATAGTACGACTACATTTATTACGATAGGCGAATACATATTTTATAATCCTGTTGCAAACAGAATCCTGTTCACTGAGCAAACAAGAAAAAATATCGCGTTTTGTGTGCTCACTGAATTTTGCCTTAGAGCAGCTCCACTCCTTCATTGAAAGCAGGAAGAAAGCATTTACAATTGTGTACACAGAAGCTGGCTGTGCAGGGTGTGTGGTGGCGACTTATTTTTTTCTCTTCTTCCAAGCCAGAATAAAACTTATCACACACACACACACACACAATGCGATGATAGCACAGTGGGAAACATTTGATATTATAATTAAGTGCTAACGTAAACTTCTTGTAATTTAATGAGAGCTTATCTGTGTAAGTACTAAAGATTATGAGAGGAAGGTCTATCGAATTAAATCTAAGTGAACCATTTTCTAGCCAGGGTTTCAGATAAAACCTCTTTATGGCTTTTTTTATCGCTTAGTTATGCTTAAAGAGTTAACGCTTCACTCTGTATCTATCTAACAACATAACATTACTATTTCATTTAATATACTGTTACTACATTATATTTGGATGGTTTAAGACTGGCTGCGCGTGTGAGAAAAATTCAGGTAAATAACTCAACATGTGCTGTCGTCAGCTAGGAACTTTTCATTTCATTATCAGGGTAATTATCTCTGTTAAGAACTAATCGATGGCATTTATCAATTGTGAAAATGTGCTTAGTGCATAGATAGGCTATCTAAACGTGTAGAACATCATGTGTAGTGTAGATAGGAGAAAGGGATTTATCTGATGAGTCAATCTGAGAGTGTTGTGTTGTCTATTGTTGTAGGGTTTTGCTTGGTTTGTGTTTATGTGGAGATATTTGGTGTAGATATCTGTACTACATCCGTATCTGAGGTTAGATGAGCGTTGTGTGAGATGTTGGGTCATCCGGGTCATATCAGAAAAGAGAGAGAATGTGTTTCTCTACGGTTCAGCACCGTTTGCTACATGTGGCGGGGTGTGCGGTACAACATGACATGACATTACCAAATAGATCTCCGCGACTTTTCTTTTGGCTTTGCCGACTTGAACTTTGCCGAACTATGAAGAGTGTGTGCATATTCTGTGTACAGTCATAAGAGTGCCAGCAGACTTGTAGTTGGTAGAGTATGCAGTGATTGTATGGGGAGCGACTGCGTACATGCAATTTAATTACCTACGTAGTTTTTCTCAATTACGACCGCGCTAAACTCTACACGACATCGATTGAAACAAGGCAGAAAATTCATTCTGGAATGATACGCTGTGACTTGAAAATGTGAAAATATTTACTTATGGGTATAATTATCGTTGAAAATTGCCAAATAGACGAAGGATGACTGACAGAGACAGTTCGTAATTAAAAGGCGATATTTACTTAGCTACTAGCGTCCACAGAGCTACGTGTGTGAAAAGGAGTAATTATAAGGAGGCAAATTCAGAAGATTCTCTAGAGAAGCTGGGAAACCGACGAAGCTTGTAGTTTCTACGGCAAGCATTAATAATAATGATAACCTCATTATACATGCGACCGTGTTTTTTATGAGCATTAACGCTCTGATATGACTTTATTCGTGGCGAGCTTAATTTACAGAAATCATTTCTTTAATTAAGAGAGCAGGAAACTCGAAAAGTTTCAACCATCAAACATGAAAATGAACATACGTACTTCTTATAATACGGCGTATAGGACATTCGTGTGATTCGAATTTTGCCTTGCGTTTACTTTTGGTCTCTACCTGCTCGTTGCGCAACGAGCAGGTTTCCTTTACAAACATTAAGGGTATACACATGCACCTTGTATCTCCGTGCTGACGAATAACATTTTATCAAGGTTCGTATCTTCCTTCACTTAATAGATTATCCCTGTGATATGACTTCTTCTAGAAAAATGTTTAATTTTACTAATCGAAATCCATAAGAGAATTCTTTACAACCACTGCATGTATCTTTATTCAGTACACTACGACTACTTTATCACGGTTAACACCATCGACAGGAAAAGTTTCAAGTAATTTTCGTAGTTGTTGTTTTACCAACCTGACCGTGTAGAAATAGAAATATACTTGCACTTCTTCCCATTAAGCACTGTAGCTGGTGGAAATATTTTTTGGTTGTTTTCCTCTGTGTAATGATAATATTATAAGCAGGAATATCTGCTTAATGTCCTAAACTATACGTTTCTAAAAGTACATGGTATGAGATGGTAATAAATTCGAGACTCATCATGCAATGCGTGGTTGTGGTAATTTTGGAGTTGTCTTCCTCCCCTTGTTGGCATTACATGGCGTTACTTCCACTCCTGGTTTTCGTTTGTGGAGACACTCCAGACGCCAATGCACATGTGTTAGAAAAAGTACATAGGAGAGGAAATAATCATTTAAGATAATCATAATTGGAACTTGACTGCGCTCCTCTGGGGCTTCAGAGGTGGTTCCGCTCACTAAGTCTCTCTCTCTCTCGCAAAGAGTCGGTTGAGCTTGAGAAATAATTCATTTAACATACTTACAACCTCTTTTTGGATATTGACTTTATACACTGTTGTATAGTGTATTTATTGACCTTTATGCATTACCACAGGCCACAGAATACTCCTCTAAAGTTATTACATGTTTATTCATAATAAACAATTTTGAGGTAGTAAATATCTCACCTTGACATGTTAAGCTTCCAACTGAATCAACCTTGTCATTCGATACCCACTTTCTTGGACTCAATTCTTGAATGAAAAGCTAAAGATACTTTTTATATGTTGCTGCTGCAACTGTGTGAACTAATGAGACCTAAATCACGAGTTGGGTTACTACTTAGTAGACAGAACTAGTTTCCAATTAGTAGGAAGGCTTGTGAATGTCAAGAGAATTTAATGCGGATGTTTAATTAATAGGGACAGCTCGATGAGCTTCTAATTGATGTAAATGGTAGGGAGCCAAGCAAAGCCAAGTCAACTTTAAACTTTGTGCCAATTTCCGCAATCTTCAATAAAAATCTGTAATAAAATTTTTCAGGCTTTGGGTTGTGCTGATTATTATTAAGTGCCTCAACTCATTTGATTATTACCTTTCAACCATAGTAAATGTAATTTTGGTGAATTTCCATGAAATTAATCAGTTCCATTTACATTGGTTTAGCATATCGCCAAACAAAAAAACAGTCAAGAGCGCGTGAGCTCCGCTGAGTCTGTCTGCATTGATAAGACGGTAAAGGTTCCTGAAATAATGCACAGAACTTATAACATATGAAGTGTACGTGGGTGTCTGCAACAACAATTTCAAACAATCAGCTCAGGCACCTAAATATATATGGTAATGGCCTATGAATGGTATAGTACACTAACACCATGAAATGAAGATTATATCTATGCACTGGATAAGAAATAGTAAAGAACCTATAAATGATCTTGTCAAAATATGAATGAAATGATTCTGTTGTTACCATTGTGTGTACGCTTACCATTACCTGTTTGTGCTCGCAGTTGTGTGCGCAGTGTTGATTTCAATTTCATTGTAAGACGAGCATGACGATAAATGTCTAGACAGAAACTTCATTCATTATACCAAGCTAAAGGGTAACAACATAACAAACCATTATAAGGGTAGCACGTATTGTACAAGTTTACACTCATAGTGATTTGTAGTACGTATGTAATCTGAATGAGTTCAATACATATAAAATAATTTATTTACTACCAATTTTTAGTTGCACTTACATTATTGACAACAGTTCAAGCGTTTAAGTAATAATGCATGTTAATAACGTAATCATTAGTTAGCTAATGACGGTTATCACTCATTACGGCGTCATTCATTCGCTAATCATTTAATTGGTTAACCTCCATATCTTTAGGCTCAGCAAATATATTTTATTAAAATTAAACCGTTGATAATCTTATGGAATATCCCGCTTTCCCACGCGACACACACAACAGCATTCAGCCTGACACCAGAATTTAGTAGGCAATTACCGTTTGATTACCAGAAGCATGTATTTACAATCGAAAAGGTTGGCTGCTGGCTGGAATGCTTACACTGGACTGCATGCATGCAAAGATGAATAAAATTATCTTCGATTTGTATTAGTTTTATTCAGGTTGACAAACAAGATAAGTTTGTTGATGAGTGCCGAAACCATTTTAATTTGGCTACTAAGCACATTTTCCTGTAATCCAATTTTAATGTCAATAAACAGAAGAAATCAGTGTGTGAATGGAAATACTATTTATTCTGTCGTGTGTACTTAATACTTTTTTTTACAACCTGAACACATGATTTGGATTTTGAGCAAACAATTGTTTATTTACTTTGGCTTAGATCTGACTGTGTACATTCTCAAATTCAATGTTCCCTTGCTTGCGTGAAACTTCTGGACCATTTATCATTCATTACACTTTCGATATCACGCTTTTTCTTTCACGTACTTTTGCTCAACAAGCTCGTTTGTACATACATAAGTATAAATGCACCGGTGGCACACCGAAATTTGTACGTATTATCGTTTTTACCTTCACCAGCAAGCTCAATTCCATTTCTTTATCTCTGTGTTTTGTAAACAGCTAAATGGTTTTAAGTTCACTATCTTGCTAGAGTACACATTACAGGTATATTTAATGTTAATCAAACACTTGAAATAGCACACACTTTCCTCGCACTTGTTTATGCAATATTATTGAATGTTTAAGTAATTAGTCTGTAACCTGATTAATACGGATAAGTATTTAGAGTAAATTAACATTGAATCTGCATTAGTTTCAAAAACAGGGATCATAATAATATTGATAGTGTTACTTGCCTTATATTAGATAGATGTCTATGCTTGCAAAGTATGTAATCTACATATATAAGGGACAGAAAAACTTAACATTAATTTATATTCTTATGGTCGTAGAACGAAGGAATATGTATGCAAAATTAAGCTTTGTTTCCTCTACTTGTGTTTGCCAGTCTTTGGTGCAGTGGAAGTGGAGCTTCTTTCTGATATCGGTGCAAAAAATGTTTACAGATATTAAAGGTGTTGGA
>JABASC010005354.1:0-10344 GCA_019776185.1 Plutomurus gul
TACAGAACAGATTGCAGAAACAGAATAAAAAAATAAAGGTTTCTATACCTGGAACTTTTTGACTGCATCTTCCCACTCCTTAGGGAAATTCTGTTGAATGTGAGCTGCAAATGAAAGAATAAACAGGTAGCTACATGAATATTAATTCTCACAGGAACTTTCAAGCTTCATATTGAACAATGCACAATTAAATGGATTGAGTATGCAATGAAGGTGATATAAGGACGAATGAATCACTGCCACAACTTACCAACCAAACGTCCAGCTCTCATTCTTTGTTCAGGGTCACAGTTTCTGCATTGGTTGGTTAACAACTCGGGGATAGTGATCTTCAAGTATTTTCCAATGCGGTCGCAAGGTCCTATATATGTACATACATATAAACGTGTACCATGTTGCTTAATAAATAATTGATATTCTCCAAGGAAATTTCTTTTCTACATCAATAATGACATTGGGCGTTCAAGGAATGACTAATATTTGTTTGTGCAAGCAAACTTACCGTCGTATACGATGCACTTCAGCTGGAAAGCGACAGCCCGTTCATTCTGTGCACAATCAACCAATCAATTAATAATCAGCAAAAGTAATAATGAATGAAAATTGCTAGAATCAATATTTGGCTTATTGAAAATTTAGCAATTGTTTCTGCTGACCTTCAGGTAGTTTTCAATGTTGATATTTGCAAACTCCCTAGGGACGAGTTGACGCCGGACCCGAATCGAGGCTGCATGAGAATAGGAGACGGCAGCCAGGGCACAAATTAATAGCAGACAAGTCTTCATGGCTATTTTGAAGAGGGAAACAGAAACGGTGACTGCTTCGAGTGAATCGTAGAACAGAACTAAAGACTTGAGATTTTCGCACTGCTCTGCTACTGTGCAATAATTCCTAATGGAAATTGGCAATTTAAGGGAAGGCAGGTGGACAATCACAGAGAGAGACAGGTAGACGACGACGACTGCTTGGCTCGCAGACTCAGGACACTGCTGGATCTATACTAGAGACGCACACGAAGACATGTAGTTGAACTTGGAACGGCCACACATACTTTTATACGATTTTGCAAGAACTGTGAGACGAAGACGATGACGATAGCAGAGTCCTTCTACTCTACAATATTTGCAGTCCACCACCACAACCACACAACATGCAATACTTGCACAGTAGTAGTACTGGTAGTAAACCATACACCTGCTATTCGTATATCATACCTGCTGTCTTATACATCGTATGTGTACCAAGTACTAACACTGTGCGCACGTAATTTCTGCAACTTGCAAAATTCAGCACGGTGTTTTAGCGTCATTTCTTACTAGTTTTACTGAAAATCCCAGAACTTAGTACTTCATTTTTTTTAGTCTCGAAAGAGTTACGGGGTAATCCAGAGAATTAAAAAACTGTTTTAATTGCTTAGTTTACTTATTAACCTATTTATGCACTTAATTAAATCCAGCTACGATTTCCTGCATGCATTGAAAAAAGGGTTGACTTATGTTGCACAAAATACTGGCTGGAAATATGCCTTCCTGCAAATTCCAATGCCCCATCTTCCATTTCTAGATATATGCGAGTACGATTTCGTGAAATCATTAAAACAATTAAAACAAATGTTAAGTATGTACATATCAACAAATTCCAAGAATTGATGGGAAAATTATCAATTTTTGTATCTATAATATTTTGACCCACAGGACTCTTTGTGTAAGTTAAGTTGTCCTTCAATAACCCAGATTATAATTTATTCATAAATTCATGATTTCTTAGTATGCGATTTGATAAATTTCGCTAGAATGAAATCTGCAACCTTGTTTAGGATAAATGAAGAGTAGTGAATGCATACTTGCTATCCTAAACATCCTTCTTAATAGCTTACGTACACACGGCCCTAACAATAAGTCAAAATAAAGTGATAAAGCCAAATGAATGTAATTTGATTTCATTTACCATGTTTGAAATTCTAGAGGTAAAACGGCAAAAAAGGAGGATTCGTAAATTATGCAAAATTAATTTCGCTGTTCATTGCCTTCTCAGATCATAAAAAATCAAATTTTAAAATGAACACGGTCTGTATGTACTCTGGATTTTTCATAATGTTGTTTGTGAGTATTTGTTATGCAGCCTGACAAACATTACAACTACCAAGAAGCCACAGCGCTTTTAATTTTGCATGGCAATCACGAATCTGTATGTAAATTAATCTGGAGATATGTATTTATTTCGTTTTTAGGACAGTATTTTTGTCCACAAGGAAAACACAGTACCTTCTCTAGGCAAACTTGCATCAGTTTGCAAGGTTGTGGTTTGTTGATTTTTTTCACAAAATTCATAAATTTTCACTTAAAAAGGGCAACCTTCGGATCGTGTATGTACATATTCCATGAAGCACCAAGCATGAAACATGTACAGCAAATATCTATGCGAATTCTGTCTGCATTTGCAAACAAAGTGATTGTAGTATAAAGTGCAAAAATCTTAGACAAACGAACATTGTAGATTATTATGAAAAAAACCACGTTCCCAATTTACACAACATTTGTAAGATCCCTCAATGAATCTGCACACCTGTGATTGCTTCTCTGTGAGTGATGCTGTCATATTGTGCGAGTGTAAATACGTATGTAGCTAGTTCAATTAAATCCATGCATTAGATAAGATGAGACGAATAAAAGGTAGGTTGTTTGCTGACTTTAGAATTTATTGTGGGGAAACTCAGAGGGTAGCTACGTAAGCATCAGCGAATGCACAAGACAATGGTGCTCCTATCTTCGTCCTGTACAATAGGAATAAGAGCTCTGTGCCTACGTCATCCATTAACTTACAACTGGTTCTAAAGAACAGTGATGTGATTCTGTGGGAGAAAAAATCGCAAATGACCCAGCTACTATATATCAATTGGATTCTGCGAACGATTCTTGTTCTATGTTCTCACATGCTAACAATATTTGTCTGTACATTTTTCTATGTAGTCATTCCTCAGAAAACATATTGAATATATGCTCAGAATTGTATCACGCATTTCACCTCACGAACATGCACGTGTATATCTTCCCTTCTTCTTCAGAGATTATATAATGTACATTCCCCAGTTGTGGTGTACAGATAGGCAATTTTAAGGCTTCATTATATGTACAGAGTACAGACTGTGTTTCACACACAAATTGCGACAGGCCAAAGATTATGAACGTCAAAAAAGTCGAATGCCTCGGGTTATTTCCATTTGCTTCATTACAAAAACAATAACACCAATGTAATTGAAAACATTGATGACTAATGTTGGTTAAAACATGTAGACAAAAAACTATAATTATTCTTGCGTTCTTAGAAAAGAAAAGAAAATGATTCATCATCGAACTGGAATTTAAATCGGCCAATGATTTCATGGAAAAAAAGCAAAGTAAAAAAATAATAATTACTCGTCATTTACATCAGAGATGTGGTGCTAGGTTGCGGTTGTACGATATCAAGACTGATGATCAATTTTGTGGTTATAATTATTTCATGTTTATATAAAATTGACACCACGAGATGATGCACTGTCTTATTTGATCTTGAGGATGAATGCAATCTTGATTGTTCAACTTTTGGCATTGTAGGCCGAGCATTCTGGATAAAACTGGCCTTCATGTAATCTTCCCGAGAGTTAATTATGAGATTTTAAAATGTATGGCAAAGGTAGTTTAGGAAAGAGACAACTACATAGAAGGTTATATCAATGAAGTTCGTTGTAATTCTCTTGTACACAATCTCGATGTCGATTTCTTGTTCCTGTCCCGTTCATCCTGGGGATTTCCACTGGTGGAGCGTCAGCTTAAAAATATTTACAGCTGTGGCTTCTTCAATTGATTTATTGTTAACACAATGTTTTAAAGCACGTATACGGAAAACTGTTCCTGTAAATTCCATTATGACAGATTGTTGTTTCCTACAAGTCAAAAGTTCAAGCTTTGTTGCTCAGCCTCATATTATCGCCTTGCGCACTGAGCATTTTATAATAGGTTATTGATCGGACTCGGATGATTTTAAAGTTTATCAACAACGTCACCATTTTCTCTTGAGAAAATGGCGACAGTTGATATACCTATATGACAACAAATATGTGAATTAATATCCAAATAGAAAAGGTTCAAAATATGAATAGAATTCGCAGCAGACCTGGCAACTTAAAGGCAAGGAAAAAATTATCTTATATAAATAGGCCTATCAGAATAGTTTCATAAAGTTGGTTGTATAAGTACAAAATTGCACAGTAATGTTAGGATTCATTTTTACATTAATTTTTACTTGCACTTCAATAAGACAATTATGTTAAATGTACCCAATGTACCGAACAATGCAGATAAAAATAAACGCTTCACTCTCTCTTTCCCACGATACACAATCATCCCCCAGTCATACCATACAATTCTTCTCAAACCCAATCAATTTCTTTTATTCTTTTTGGTTCAATAAACCATTTTTATACATATCAGTAAATATTGCTCGTCATTGAGATTTATACTGTTTTGACCGAGATAATGCATACATTATTTGATTTAATTACGTCATATAAGATAAGATACGTGAAGCTTATGTTTGCCATATTCCTATCTCTGTTAATCAGAGGGTCACAAACGGGTAACTGCTTAAAGTGATCCACGTTTTCAACATCAATTTCATACACAGAAGGTAGCAGGTAAAAGAGGTCTCTTTTACCTGAGGGAGGCGGGAAAGCAACTATGGATGCGTAAACGTAATGTATACAGCCAAGCCAGCACAAACACCTGTATACTGTAGGCAGTGCGGAGGGACAAATTTGTTTTTTTGTACAATTGATCCAGCACTTTTCGCTCATTTACAAACGGCCCGTAGCTGTAGCATACATATTATCTGAGGCGTCTTTAATTGTCCTTACCCCGGCTCAAGCCTGAGTGGGGTCCAAAACTAGTTGCCCGCAGTTCTTTCCCTTCTGAAAGGATGCAGATAGCTTTTAAATAATCCCTCTGCATGCGTGTGTAAGTTTCACAACTATGGTTAGCGATAGTTAGCCTAAAACTTGAAAAGTTCCACAATTTTAAATATGGGACGAATCGAGAATGAGAATAGTAATGAGAGAGCTGTTTCAATTATATAAAATTAATTCAAATTCTCAAAAATTAAATTAATCGGCCTGAAGGAGGGTTTTACAGCATATATATTTAACTCGCATTTGGTTGGAACACTCCACATATATGTAGAATGTTCCACAACCAAATGCGAGTTAAATGTATTACATAGATGTCTATGCGGAAGGTTCACACTCACGCAGGTAGTGTCGGCAGTAGTCCCGTCCGCTTTTGGGACGTTTGGGAAGACCAAGTAGCGGTTGGAAAGGCCTGTCGATTTCGATCGCTCTTCGCCTTCAACAATTTCAATTTTGTTTGTTGCAAAAGAGCAATTTCGAAGACAATTTCAGTATAAATCCAGGTATTTAGAACAAAATTACTACATTAAATTATAATATTTGTGACTCGGTCGGTAAGGCTAACAATTTCAATTAACCTGTCACCTGTTTAGTACAGCAATAAGTTTAACTTTCGCTTTTTACTTACGTTTATTATTTATATGTAACTATATCAAGGGATGATTTTGGGGGAGGGGTTGCATATAAATGTGTCCTTTTTTGTTCTTCGTCGCATCATATTTATAATTATTATAGTTTTGCAAAACGAGCCTCCTCTAATTGTAAGTAAAAATTATTGTTTGAAGTTGGATGGCTTTTTTAAATGATTAAAATAAATTTCGAACTTTGTTTAAGGCATCTGGAAAGATTTACGAAATGGATGATTGGGGCTGTCCGCGGTGTAAGACGACGAAATATCGAAATCCATCGCTGAAATTACTCGTAAATCTATGCGGCCATGCTCTTTGCGACAATTGCGTTGAACTTCTTTTTGTAAAAGGTGAGTCGTTTTGTGGTGTGGAGAAATCATAGGGAGAAATACTATTTATACCTTACTTTACAAAGGGAAATATATTTAAAGCTCTTGTAGATTTTGCAATAAATCTCCAAATTTTAGTATTACCGACAACCGAATACAATTAGGATTTTATATAATAATTTAATTTTGCAATATTGATTATAACTAATTAGGTGCAGCATCTTGTCCCGCATGTTCAGTTCCGCTTCGACGGTCTGGCTTCAGAACCCAACTTTTTGAAGATCCACAGGTTGAAAAGGAGGTAGACATTCGTAGACGTGTGTTAAAAGACTTTAATAAAAGTGAAATGGATTTTAAAGGTTTAAAAGAGTATAACGATTACTTGGAAGAGGTAAAACGAAAATTCAATATATAATACTAGTTGAAAACATAGTAAACACAAAATGTTTTTGTGGACTGCTATCATATGATTTTTGTGTATTAGGTGGAAACTATTGTGTTCAATTTAGTAAACAACCGTAATGTGGTTGAAACAACAAAACTGATAGAACAGTACAAGAAGGATAATAAGGACCAAATAGCAAAAGCGAAATCTCGACCAAAACTTGCGATTCTAGAATTGGACGATATTATTGAGGAAGAAAGAGCAAGGGCGGAAATGCGACGCCAAGAAACTATAAATTCCGAACGTGACGAGAAATTACGGAAAATAAAAACAAGAGAAGCTCTGATAGATGATCTCATGTTTTCAGACACTGATGCCCAAACCATTATCACATCTCACAAAGAATCTGTCGCAAAACAACTCTTACAACCAGAAAAACCAGTTGAAAAGATTGATACCACAAAAAGTATATCGGGTCCTAATGTTTTAGCATATAGTCAACCGCGGTTTATGCCAGGTGTTCGTATTGGAATATCGGGAGCACCAAGCGGGTTTACGTTCCTTCCTGTCCCAAAAATGGAAGAGGTTCCTTTATTTTCTTACGAGGTTCTAAAAATGGATTTAGGAGGTCTGGAACCCCCCTCACAGTCAGAGTTAAAAGGAGGAAAACTGTCTTATCTGATACACATCAAGTCAGCATCTACGGCTGAAAAAGCAGGCGGATTCCATTCAAGCATTTCTTGTCACAGGGCCCTTCAAGACGCATTTGCAGATATTTCCTTTAATCATAAAACGCTCGGAATTCGTTGTGAGTCGGCTATGGACCTCGGCTAATGCTAATTCTAAACTGTTCCAAGTTCTACGATTTATTTATTCTCGACTTATTAATTAGTAAATTGTTCCATTTTATATGACTACATAAATTCGTCAGACACTTTAATTTTACACGAAGGTTGTCGATACAATGATACACCGTCCTCTAAACGATGTTATAAATATTTATTCATCAAAAGTAGTTTGACTACATTCACTACATCAACGTGTCAACTGTGCTTGTATTTTACGAATACTTGTATTGCACGTGAATAATTTAATAGTAATTATAAAACCAATTGTACCGTCACATTAAAAATGAGCATTCAAGTTATGAAGCAATATTACAATTTTCTTTAAGAAGCAAATAAACGAGACTGACTTAAAATACTTTACTGAACCAAACCAACCGTTTTTGCTGGATAGCTTAGGCATAAAAATAAGGGTAGGGATAAATTGTGAATTGCCCATTTAATTTCGATGTGTATCACCAATAAATACAACTTTATTGTTGTTATTTTAATAATTGTATATGGGTATGCTTATAGTTTCTAATTAAAACAGTTCCGCAAGTAGTAGGGCTCCAATAATATTAGGGCAACGTTTTCGTTTTATTGATAAATATCCAAAACTGATACCAGATTTGACTCAAGTCACATTTTATACGTTGATTATATTTATATTTTCTTTATTTGTGGAATCAGTTTACACAATAGAATCACAATATATAATTCAATATTAACGAAGGAAATATTCACCAATCACCACGCAATTTTTCCGTATATCTAGTAGTAGGGAATCCGTGTAAAAAATCGGGTCACTGAAGTGTGGGATGACTTCCTTTCGGAGAAGTGGACAAACAGGGTGCGTTTTGAAAGCTAGGATTAGGATTGACTGACGGCGTAGTGCTGGTGTCATTTTGGTAGGGCGTGCTAAGTCTACTAGAAGTCAAATTATACGGATTCGGTGGGACCGGAGTGTGACTGCGACCGTCAGGCCAATAGAGCGTTGTAGGCGATTGAGAAATGGGGTGACGTTGTTGGACACTATTGTGTCCATAGATAGCGGGCGTGGGAGTAGATATCGGGTTTTGGTTGACGAGCTGTGGAACGTTGGGCGGTTGCAGTGTTGTGATCGGAGGTGCCGCAGTGCTGTATATATCAGGGACTACACCGTACGGACTATTTCTATCGCGATTCGCCCTTGAGTTGGCCATGCTAGTTAACAAAGGAAAATAAAAACGTGTAAAAGAGTTAACGCTGTGAGGCGGATTGGACTGGCTTGAAATCTGTGACTGAGTAATTACAGGGGTCTCCAAACTGGCAGACATCGTGTGGTTGTGACTCAGGTCACCAGGAGCAGATGAAATGGGGACAATGGGGTAATATTGACTTGGAGTCCACTGGTTAGGATTAGGATAATTTTGATTAGGATATGAAGATTGTGGGTAGTACATCATAGGATTCTGTTCACTATTGTAGCCCATTCCATTCATATAGTTCATATTAACAGTTCGACCAGGCTCCTGGTTCTGAGGCACACTTGTTACAGCCGACATACTATTATTCTTCAAAACAGCAGCTAATACTTCCATGTCATTTATCGATTTTAATTCAACGTTATCAAAAGGATTTGCTGTGTCTGATTCAAAGTCCGACAAGTTTAAATTCATTTTTGACATAGGGGCATTCATGTGGTAAGATCTGTCAGAGTCCTTCATCATTGTCCTGCTGTTACTACACATTTTGGACTCATAATCGTCGTGCAATAACTGTGGTTGTGGTTGCAGTACAGGCCCCGCGATATCTTGACAGTAGGTCTGAAAATATTCTGGTGGCACTGTTGATGGAACTGCAGGACATGATTCTTGGGATGTTTCTACAGTTGTAGGAGTGGTCAAGTTTACAGATATGTTAGTATCTTCTTTCGGAACAGATTCATTTGATTGCCCACTAGAGACCGGGTCAATTGGAACAAATTCGCCACCGTGACTTTCTTCCGTTGTTTCACAACTTCCTCCTTTGCTATTCTCAACAATATTGTCTTCGTTATTGGGCGAAGTTTCAGAATCGTCCTCTTTACTTGATTCCAGCGCTGCTGCTGCTGCATCACTCTTCAATATGGAATCGGCAAGTCTTTCAATCTCCTCCTTTTCCCTTTGAAGTCTTTCTTGAGATTCTCTTTCTGCCCGAAGTCTCTTCTGCAATTCCCACTCCTTTGCTTCAGCTAAGGCGCTACGTTCCAATGAAAAATCGTACTAAAAACACAACGTAAATTTATGAGGTTGGAACAATGATATGCGACGAATATAATAGAAGACAGAGAGAACGTATGGTCAACTGAAAAATAATTTCGAAATAGCTCACATCTTCCTGAAGAGCGTCAATAGGAATGTGAATATCGATCTCTCTGAACTGCATTCGAGGTATGGGAGCAAATTTTGTAGAGAGACGAAGGGGGACTCCATCTAAGTAACCTCTCTCTGATGACATATGGATAACGGCAAAAAAATGTCTTGGCCTTCCATGTCAAATTAAAGCAATAAACATAATATTAGTACCACCTAATTAGTTCATCTTCATTATCAATAAAGCATTATGAAAATCTTCATCATTATAAAAAACTTCCTTTGCATTTTGCAGGTAGAGTGATTAAACATTTAATTCTGTCGCCTAAAGGGTTGAACTTTCTAAATTAATTGCGCGAAGCGCGATTCTAAAAACTTCCATGAATCACTTTTGTAACACAGTAAGCAATATGTGTTTTTTCAAACATGGCTAATGATGAATGATAAAAATTATATCACTGCGAAACAAAGTATAAATTACCTTTCAGAATGTTGAATGTGTCAGCAAATTATGAGTCATTCCATCTACAATCAATCAAAATAAACTAAACGTAAGAAAAATCATAAACGAAATGACAACTATATGTACTTATTCAACGTTATTTAGGAATTCTCTAAAAACATGACTAAAACAAAAGTCCATGAGAGGGCTGTGGATAAATTAAATAATCCCTTTAAAACATTCATGTTGAGTACCCCTGCAGTGATGGCAGAAATTGTAGGGAAGTGTATTACATGTCAGTATTATGTGTAGTACGTGCGTCATGTGTAAAAAGTATCATTAGGAAAATGGGGTAAAAACACAATTTTTTGGTGACGTAATGATAAATGTGCTCTCATACGTAACCATAAACTTTGATCTGATGGAATTCTTTGGGGATTTTTTAAAAGATATCAAA
>JABASC010005355.1:0-10343 GCA_019776185.1 Plutomurus gul
ACGAGGTACTTTGTTAGTATTTAGTCATAACTGTAGCATATACGTCATACTATCTGTATTACAACATTATTGCTGACCATTCGTCGTGTTGTTGTGAATCTTTATGTAATATAAGTTCTGTTGTCCATCCTAGTGATGTGAACAAACAAAGTGATAGTAATGATCAGAATTGACGAAATCTGCCTTCAGCAGCGGTGAAAACACTACATTTTGCATTTCATATGTGTGGGATCCTTTTGTTTCCGTTTTCATCACATGTTATAATATATGGACGCTTCAGATTACAATAATGTGTTGAACTAACAGGGTGTACCTTTCTTTCAATACATTTGTTCAGGCATAATGCATGATATTGATATTTAAGCTGCCATAATGTGTAGCAACTGGTATCGGCGTGTAGTGTTTAGACGGAACTGTGTGCGATGTATTCATTGATAAGGACATGAATACAGATTTGTTTCATTATAAGCTATACAATACAACAAATTTTCATTTTGTATGCGCCTAAGTCAGTTCACGTGTATCCATTTTAATTCCTGCTTTTATCCAAGTTACATACATATAAGGGGTATTAAATATTTATTGTGAAAGCATAATTTCTGTTGTCCAAACAAAACAAGTGAAATCTACATTCCAACTGAAGAAAATATTAAATTTTGAAATTTAAAATATTAGGATTTGTCATAGTATTTAAAACTAATTTCAACGCGTTAGGGCTCTAAATTTGAAACATAACATTCTTTGCAGTGATATTGCAGCAAAATTATTGATTCTGTGAAATGTTTCATGGTCTGAAAATAAAACTACGACTGCCAATCATTGTGTGAAATGCGCTTATTTTCTCTATGACGGTTGGGCTGTGTGACAGGCAGGGCAACTAATTTCAGTCCAGTCAAGATGACATTTGATTCGGGCAACTAACTCTTCATCGCTAGCGGGCTTCCGAGCAGCAGGAGTTTTTATTCGAATGAGTCATAATGTAATTAGTAGGTAATGCGTACAGGGGTATGTCACATCAAGTCACATTCATACTTTATGGGTGACACGACGGTAATGGCCTACACATTTGCAAAACCATGTACTCGTAATCCACACTTTTAATGGAGACAGTCTTGCCGTAGGTTTAAGTTTCATTAATTTGATGTAATTTCAGTATCCACGTCTCCACCAGTTGGAAGGGGGGTTCCGTTGAACCTCTCAAATTCTCCTCATTTCATTTGCAGAGGTGAAATGGTATTTGAATGAGATGAAACTGAAGCCGAGGATCACTCACACTTGAGCCAAAAGATATCACACTTCAGAGGAGTTCTATAGAATGACGCTGTTGAAATAGGTTTTAGTAACCCCTACGTCGACTCACGATCGACTCTCGAAAAGAATTCAAGAAGCTTTCAAGCACTAGAATTTCAATTCATTCTATACATTTAATTTTGTTTCCTTGCTCCTGTCTTTTCTCATAACCTTTTCGTATAAGCAGTGTGAGCACCTTTCTCTTGCAAACTACCTACCTGACTTGATGGGAAAAATGTCACTGGAAGCGAATGAATTCGATAATGTAGCAAGAAGAAGAAATGTACACACGCAAGACTGCACAGAGTAGAAAATAGTTACAATTGGTCTTAAAATTTACATATTAGATTTGGCTAGAGACGTATGTGCATCTAATGAAATACTTTCGAAATAACTATTAAATTTGTTGAGATATTGCACATTCCTTAGACGTGTAAGGTAAACGAACTCTGTGCAGGAACGCGAGATTAATCACAGTTTTCATTTGAAAATTAATTGTCATGGAGGAGTTGAAGAAAATTAATTTTTTGCTCTTATTAGAGTCAGAGCTACCTAGTTTAAAAAGTATGTGAAGAAGCCGTATTTGAGTTAGTGACATGAAATTTAATTTCAAATAGGGACGCTGACATTAATGATAAAATTACAAATTATTAACGGAGTGGACATTAGATATGTGACATTAGGCACAGATTTTGGGGAACCTGAAAAAAAGATACATTATTCCCTATTCGACAATATCCCAGTTTATATTTGCTTTATTCGTCTTCGAAATCGGTCATTTAAACGAACAGAACAAGTGAAATTTATTTTCCACCACATTAGGAGATACCATATCTGTATTGACCTAGCGAGGAAAAAGAATGCGTTATTCGAAAAAATCACTTTTTACCTGGCTACCATTGAACGCGAGTTTCTCAGAATGAACAATATCCACCTATTACTAGTACTATATCTCGGTGTGCTTTTGTACTACTTTATGTTCTAACTTTAGCACTGAATCTTAACTTCAGTAGCAAAAACTTTGGTTGGTTCTTGAACTTTTTCCCTTCCACTTTGTTTTCTCGAGCTGAACTTTCGGCGTAGGAAAACTTTGTCAAGTTTCGTTTGGCACCCGGTAGGCTTTCCAAACTTTCTTCAATCCACTTCTCTAAATATAGCATAGGTTGTAGAATTCTATTTTCTGTTCAAGTGTCACCAAATAAACGCCGAAGCTGAAATTAGTCTGTTGCTTCAACGCAACTTTCACCATTACCACAAATAAAAGTAGAATTTAAATGAGCTGTGTGTTTATTTACAAGCATTCAATCAACATTTAATTCATTTCCGACAATCCCAATTCTGCAATACCATTAGACTTCAGATTTACGCTCTCTTAGAAAATTGTAGCCTACGGGCTTCCCCTTCCTTCCCGCTGTTAAAATACAGTGGGATTTTACTTTGAATCGGAGGGAAATGTTTGATGCGAAAACGGGCCAAAGTAATATCTTATTTAACTTACACGATAACATGAAATATAACAATTTCTGTAGAATGAAATGGTTGTAGTTATTATCTGACGGATTGACACGCTCTCTTGCTTTTGTCCAATTTAAGGAGAACTTACATAAGTACACTCCCGCTGCTTTCAGCATGTATCTGCAAAATAACTAAAGTACATTTCAATTGGCATAACGTGTTTGCATGCTGACTGTCTGAATTTGTTTTGTTCATTTGAAAACGTATTTATCCACTCATAAATATTTAGTCCTAAACTAATGTCCATGTAAGGTAGTCAAGTTGTCATTTACTAATGATTTATTTGCGCTGCTTATCTCAGAATTTACCTACAAACTGAAAATGTGTGTTTTTGTCCTACCTTCCAACTGTGTTAAATATTGTCAAAAATGGTCTATCTGTAATATTGCGTTTCAAAATCAATATTCTTTACAGAGAAATACAATATTCAACTCTGTTTGTAACCATTCAAGTTTGGTGACATTAGATTCTTGATTTTCCTTACATAAGATTTTCAGTGGCTATTTGAAGAGTGTTTCCCGGTCGATAAATTTGTGTTGTTTGCCCACCTTTGTTTCGTTCTGCCTTCGCTCAAATTTCCGTGACCTCCTGCCGGAAAAAGTAATAGAAATTTTTATCATAGTAGTCCCCCCAGGTATTTACTTAAGTATATATGTCTAGTATTGCGTTTATATTACTGTACAGACTTCAGTGTGTGTGTGTATGTATATAATGGAGAGCACCATTTCATGTAATAATATGAAAACTTTGTGGGAGGTAGGTAAAGACAGCGGAGAAAATTTTATTGGTGAATTTATTTGAACTAAGGTTACGTGCTTGAGACTCATTCAACTTCTTTGGAGACTTTCGGGTGTGCAAAGAAGAAAAATTGATTGCATTCAATCGAACTCCCTCATGGATTTTTGAGGGAGGCAGCCAGCCAACAATATGTAACTGACGTGTAGTATCTGTGCTATAAGTGTATACACTTTTACCTTTATACCACTATACAGATACTAAAGGATCACATTTTTCTCTTTTATCTACCGCTTTCTAGTAACGACTCCCTTCTTCGACGAAGTATTTTTATTTTCATTTGTAAAAAGTCATTCCATGTTTACCATTGTAGCTTGTGTTGTCATTTAAAAAATACATACATAGACTACATGCACTTCACTTGCGCTCTGGAATGAATTCATGAATTTTTACACACATTCTGCTCACATTTGTAAATAAATATGTGGGCAGACAGACGATACTTTAATGTCAAAAGACTCGAAGAATGTTTGTTTCCCATTCACTTTAGAGTGGAGAGTAATTTTTATGGTGTAATTTTAGCGACATAGGAATGAGGATGAGCGTGAGGCAAAAAGAAAAGGGGTGTTGCTGTTTCACGGAGGAATTTAGTTGCCACTACTTAAAGGCAAACTCATCTTTTAGTCCAGACTTTAGTTAAGACCAAGTAAAACTAAAACTAATCTCATTACTTTAGCAAAGTAAAGTTACTGTTAATGCTCCGTATAGTAAGTCCGACTCTGCCAACAGAGCACCAAGTACGTACAGTCGACTGAGAGACGAGGCTTGAAAGATGATGCCCTTTTAATCAAATTATGTTGACGCCTCGTTCTTGTTTTATTCTGCCTTCCTTCATAGTTCTCCATAGAAATGCACTTCCTACTTCCCATCCACATTTACTTTATTCATTGAGCTTTGTCACACTCAAGTCACGGCTCGTTTCGTTGAACTTTATTCGCTGCATACAACTTGTAGTATTACGAGAAAGCATGATGTGCTTGTTAGTAGAGAGTTCGTATCACTAGAAGTTCTGTCACATTTGGGTCTGCATTTCGCCACACTAATATATTTCCTATTGCTGCGGATAGTGATTTTTTGATTAATTGGACTTTGTACTATGTAAATAGAAGTCTGATTTACAATTTCTTGCTTATTTATTTATAAGTTGGAAGAAATAGTGCTTGCACGTGTTTTAAAAATTTGAGTCTTGTGAAACTTCTTATATAGGACTTTTTTTTGCATATTCTGCGAACAATCTCTGATACATGAAATGACAGCGTCACTAATAATTTAGTAATAATAATTTATTTAATTTTCATAATGGTAAATAGTAAAAAATCCTTCAACAGCTCTACTTTTATAAAGTAAAGACAATTTATCTTGTATTTTTTCAGACGGAGCTTTCTCACAATCTTCAACAACTTTCTGAAAAGGCAAAGTTGGGAACGGAATTCATTCAACGACTGAAGACTCAAACAGAGAAAGTCAATGTAAGTATTTTTAATGTAAGTATTTTTAGTATGGTATTTCTATAAATTAAACAAAAAACAGATAGGTACTACGACTAATTGTATCGTTGAATCAGATTTCCTTTGCTTGTAAATATTTGATTCAAGCATTTGTATCTTATTTAGCAGCTGTAGTGCTACATCGTATCAAAAATCGACATCCACATTTGTTCTTGTTAGAATCTCGACCTATTTGATCTTTTGTTCGTGACTGGCAAGGGTGAATCCGTAAGGCTGAGAAATAAACATTGTGTCCTTTGTTTCCCCCTCAATATCTTGCTTCCTTATCTTACAAAGAAGTTTGGTTTTCACTGAACAAACAATGATGGGAATGAGAGTCGCAAAAAAGGAAATGCTATTCAATAATGGTAATGGGTGCACTTCGTGTTGGCGACAGTAGTAAATAGTTCCTCTGTCTTTGTGTAGTACTATGTACTCTGTGTTTCAATCTATTGGCTTTCCACAGTAAAGATAAGTAAGTGGGATACAGACAGATAAGGCTAAAACCTGCAGAAAGGCTACAGATGCGTACATTCATTGAAAAGACAAGACAAGATTAATAGGAACCAGGTTGAAAAGGACACTTTTCCAATATTGCTCGAATGATCCCCTTGTCTTCGTTCCCAGTATTGACTTTCATCATCCTTCTTCCTATCCGTTTCCGGACACAGCGCCTCTATTTCTACTTGGAAAAAGTACTACGTTTGGTGTGTTTGGTTCGATTATCCGATTTATTTATAATTGGACCACGTAGACGGAGGAATATGTTAAATTCCTTATCGTTTGATTATATTTTATGGGAACTCGAAATCGTGTAGATATCCTATTATAATTATGATCCCCGGTATATACCTACTAGAAACTGAATCTCGCCGGATGTACTATGCATTGTGTACGGGGTAGTAGCGGGTGTTAACAAATTGTCATTAGTAAAAGAAGATGACGGTTGTGGTAACGAGGACAGTTTATTTTCGGTCTGATGAAGGTGAAGGTTTACGGTTTACCGGCAATGGGTTTGTTCTCCTCAAATGTATTAGTACCAGGTGGCATGAATGAGCTCACGATACAGCTCGCTATTGAATTGTACGTATATAGGCACGTATTAAGAAACACGTGGAGAGGAAATCACACGGCTATATAGTCATTTTGTCGGATGGCGGTGACACCCGTGCGGAAATAATTTGGAAATCTAATGATAATGATTTTGAGTAGTTTCTTCTATCTTCGGTCTCAGGAACGTCAAAGGGATATCTGGAAAATTCATTTGCTCGAAACTATTTTTTTTCTCTTTTGTTGAAAACTAAAGTAGTAAAAGACTCAAAATATCCTTTAATATTTATTAATGCGCTAAAAGCATTTTGTAGATGTGAAATTATTAAGGCCTTCTTGTGCCTCATGACAGTTCCCTATCTGCATAGCGTAGATCTTACAATAACATAATGTATACTCGGGTGGTCTAGCACTTCGTACCACACAAAGTTTGTGTTTACACAAGCGTACAGTGCACCACATTCGAGAAGAACAAAAGGGTGACTTGGTGAAGGTGAAGGTGAGCGAAGCAGGGAAATGCGTAAAGGGAAATCCCACAAAGAGAAAAAGTAAGTAGAGTAGCAAACGTGAACTATAGCTTGTATACTATATAGCTGTATTGTAGTGAAAGAGATAGACATCAAGCATACAGGTAGACAACAAATGGGTTTTCGCTGATAGTCGTGTTGGATGGTGTGATTAATTTAAAATTTGTCAGTCATTAATCTTCTAGGGATTTCTTCCGGTGGTTCATCTCTGTAGAAGGTAGCTCGTAGTGCGAACCTTTGTGACTCTTGCCTTGCACACAAATTCAGTGTAGTGCAGAGAAGTTCTTTCTGCAACAATACAAATAGGTTCCAAATTTCGTGCGTTCCCGCATTCTTATAGGTTTTGGTTTTTTCAATCTGTAATGATGAAAAAAGCGTTGTTTTGACTTACACACATCTAAAATTATTTACATTTTTATGAAACGTTTAATTAGTTGATTGGGATTTATATTTTGTTTGTACAATTCCAAGGTAAAGTGAAATAACTGCATTGTGAAATTGTGATCTGTTATTTTTTGGATTACTTTAGAGAATAGAATCTGTGTGAAATGATGTATTTCTTTGCGACTCTACGGGAACACTGTAAAAACATGAATTTAATTGTCAAGAGCATTGCATTTGTGTAAGATTCTCAAATAACGCGAAAGATTACTCATGGATAAAATCTGCATACTAGAAATCGTACAACCGTGCACAACTTGTAAACTAGTATGTAATCGCTGAAGNTCGTACAACCGTGCACAACTTGTAAACTAGTATGTAATCACTGAAGTGTTGTCATTACTGTATTCGTTGTAGGGCAGACTATAGCGAACCTTTTCATTAGAGCAGATGTCATGCATTGCTTAAGTCTAACCATGAATAATAAACTTGGAGTGCACGTTTGGCTTTCACCCACTTTCACCTCAATTTCGACGCGTACTCAAACTCCACGCCCAACCCTTCCAACGTGATGATTATTGTTACAATATTTTAATTCATGGAGCCGGTTTGCAGAGAGACCAACCTTGTGTGTATACCTACTCGTATAGGTAAAAGTGTGTCTTTGTAGCCCACTCTTTTTGTGTAGTACTACTATTCGTATTTATTAGATGAGAGAGTCTTTTGTCTCAACCCACACTGATTGTTAAAGCCGACCTAACGAGTTTAGCGTATGAAATAGTATGTATTAGGTAGCAGCACTCATAGTTTACTTTTGTGTTGCACATGGGAGCGATAGGCAGTCGTGGAAGTGGTAGTTTAGTGTGGTTATAATAATAGTACTCGTCCACTTCAATTTCGCAGGGAGCAGGGAAAGGAAACCGAGTCGCTAGTCGCTACTCTTCTTTTCCTATTACAATTACCATTCGGAGTTTGCCATGTAGTAGTCGGAGTGCGTGAGCATCGTCTCTGCGTGCTAATTCCAAGTTTCAACAATTATTATAATCAGACAGATTATTATTACATTGCTCCTGGCTTGTGGAGTGGGACAACTTCACTCTCGAGCTTTGCATTGCGACGGATACCATCATAATGCTTCCTACTAATATGATCATTGCACTATAATGCTTTAATCCGCATTATAGAACGACTCTAACTGACTCGCCTTGGCTAGTCAAACAATGTCAGTCTGTTGTCGATGTCTACTGCTTAACTGCTTAGTAGGCAAGTAGCATGTAGCATGCATGCAAGTTTCTATCGGGTATATGGCACGCGTGCTTTCAGCATTTGTTGCAGTGTGGGACTGTACTGTGCAAATGATTCCTGTTAGCTTCATAAAAGTTATTGGAACAAATGAGGGGATCATTTTCTTTTTATTATCCCTCGCCAAATCAACAGAAAATCTCAATTATGGTAGTGCCTTGCTGATAGAATGGAATGGTCTTGCTCTTTAAGGCCAAGACTGAAATGGGGTAGGGACGAGGAATTGACTTGATTTGACTTGACAGTACAACACAAGTTTCACTTTTCTTGCATTCAAAGTTATCTCTTCATCTACCAGACAGGGAACTTTGTTTGTAGAATGTCTGCAACACACCATGTGAAAGCGGTTAATATCCAACGCAACTTTCTCAAGTCGAATAGTACTTGCATTCAACTGTTTCTCACATTGCACATAGTTGCTACAACGCACTTTCCATAGATTCAAAGCCATTGCAATATAGTTTTTTGATGGAGAGAAAAGTAAAGTTTCCTTGGAGAGAAAGAGGGAAAAGGCGAAAACCGGCGTAAGTATAACGCATACTTTCACATAATATCTGTAATCATATTTTCTCTGGCTAGTTTTCTCGATTTCTCTGCAAACGAGGATAGGATCGGAAGGAAAAATACTTGAAAGCTCTTGCATATCATCGGAACCAGTAAAAACTACTATAATACTCATGGATTCGGGAGTCAGTGAAATTCGAATACAGAAAACGGGGATTGTGTGGAGTCGACCACGATGTGGGATCATTTTGCGAGCATTATTTGGGCAATTTTGTTCTTGACACGTTAATGATCGATACAGTGTGTACAATACATATTAAGTATATAGTGAGTGGATGGGAAGGCGATATAAAACTAACCCTGTTCTCATAATACATACAACACAATACACATTGTACACCACCATGAGAACGTTTCATGTTAATGCAAAGTTCGTGTTACACCGACCGAGAACATGCACCGAAACATTCCATCATCATGTTGCGTTCCCTATAAAAAGCATTGCATAGAGAACTGAATGGAAAATATTGTAAGAGCTAAAATCTGTTCTCCTGGGGTATTTATCACGATGAACAATGGTCTAGTATAGTAAGTGTGTATGGATATAGATATATGTCAATGTAACTAAATATACCACAATGTAGCATTGTAGTTGCTGAGTGAGTTACCTAAAGACTTCACCTATACCTAGTTAAGTGAAGTCAAGAACACTGCACAACAATTCTCTTTTATTCGTTTTTGCTTTTGGCTCCTAGCTGTTTTCCCCTGCTCTGTTTTGTCTCTTCAAGTCTTTTGCAGTGAAAACTGATGTGAGTAATTCCTATTCAGCAGACGTTTTTATGTATTTCATATTGGGTGAATACATGTGAAGTATATAACTTAGGTGCTACTTCTCTTCTATACTCGTGCATGAATTGTGCTTTATTCATTGCGTTCTTCGTGGCTGGATCTATGAATAATAACTCACTCTTAATGAAATTCGTACGTCTTTGCCAGGCACACCAAATAGAACAATATTGTTAAGTGAGAAGTGAGCTTGCCTAAGTAAGAAGAACTCGATTTACTCGCCCCGTCTGCTGCTACTACTTAAATAGCCAGCCAGTTCTTTTGACATTATTACACCTGTCTGTCCAACTCGTTAGTCATTGTCCTGTAATATGATGACTTGACTTTCCACAATGTATTCATATTGTTTGTGTCTACTCATTCTTTCACCGGAGAAACAACTTTCGCAGTTTATAGGTAAACCTGTAATAGTTCCTTTGAGAAAACCCAAACCGCTCCACAAGCAGATATATGTACATAATTCACAATTCTGTGAATCTGGACCGATTCTGCTACTATTCATTGGCTATACGCAATAATATAGACCTTGTAGAGGTGTACATGTAACATCTTATACACAGGGAATTACATCCACTGAAAGATTTATTATTGTTACGGTGTGTGTTCCTTTCGATTTATGTGTCGTGTGGTTTATAAATCAGTATTT
>JABASC010005356.1:0-10342 GCA_019776185.1 Plutomurus gul
GCCTAGGCCGAGTTGTCGTCGCACTGTCAGTCAGGCCGGTTGCGCAACCGGCCGCGTAACATCCTCGGCCGTTGACATATGTACATAGTAATGTAGTTCAGTAAGCATTTTACCTCGTCGGCGATGACGAGCACGTTAAACTTTTTGCACAGCTCCGCGATCTCCTGTGTAGTGAATAGAAAAATATAAAGTTTGTACTGTATAGGAAGAAGGACAGTCTTTCCAGGGGATGCGATTTGATTGCATGACAGGAAAACTATTGCGAATACAAAAGCTCATTTCATTTCCTGGAATGAAGCGCCCACATAGCATACAAGCATCTACAAAATACTTATTGCTATTTCATTTGTCCAGTATACTATATTACTTTGGATACTTGTCCACTTACTTGTACAGTATGATTTTAGAAACGAAGTATAGTTTTGGATAAAGGGAAATGACAAACTGTAGACTTTGGGCACTATAATATACTTACTAGAGTACAAGCACTATAAAATACTGGAGAAAACCCCATCATTTTGAGTAGAGGAATTACATTTATGTATGAAGGTAGTACATATATATAGTTATAACATTGTGTGACGGAGAGCCCGAAGGAGAAGAAGACAAATAAAGCACGAAAAGCCCGTCTCATAAATAGAATCGCCATTCACGACGGTCTATCTAGAGCAAGCAGTCCAGAGACAAGCCATTATTTCTCCCTCTAATAATAATTGCGTTGGAGCCTTTTTATGGAATGTCTATTTAGCGAGTCGAGCAGATTCATTTTCTCATGCAAGTAGTACACGACAGGATAGACAAATCAAAGAAGAGAAAATAAGACAACCATATATCTGCAGGGAATGTGAGACAGGAGATTTTAGAATGGACCGTAAGCAAGTAAAGGATGAAGGAGAGCACTGCAGCAGCAATATGAGAAAATGAAGCAGAGTGTCATTATCTCCGTGGAAATGGAAGAGCCAGCGAGAGAGAAAGAGAGATGGCTACTGAATTGGCCTGGATAATAAAGTCATTAGAAGCCATTACATATCAGTCTAGGGTTGACTTACACTCAACTCTTGCCTCGAGTACACTTTCCCCAGTGGATTATTGGGCGTGTTCAGAATTATTGCTTTCGTTCTCTGATTGAAGAGCGAGGCTAGATGGTTCATATCCAGCGACCAGCATTCGGAACTTTCCTCGTGGCCTGATGAACTGCTCGTCGTTGTCGTTGTGACGGGTCGGAGCGGAATGTAAACTGGGGTGCCGCCTGCCAACTTCGTCATCGGCTCGTAGCAATCGAAATATGGTTCGATTATAATTACCTTAATTAAGTGAAACAGTGGACGCATTCAATACAATAAACCAATCGAGTGCAACTAGCACTTTTTTTCACTTATGGATACTTTCACTAATAATTGGCACTAGATTGTATTAGTAACTGAAAGTACTTGTAAGTACGTAGATATATTACCGATACTGTGTAATTAACTTGTCTAGTCTAACATGCATTAAACGTATTGTAACAATACTAATATACAGATAAATAGTTAGTGAACACTTCATACACACACATTACAGTAAAAGATTACAAAGAAAGACAGGTTATAAAGTTAGTAGAGTACCTTGGTACCCTTCACTAAATAAACTATCTGACTAAAAAGAGTGTGTCAGAGAGAGCTTTCATGAAACTAAATATTTCTCTCGTTCTTCACAACTTTATATGTAATATAGATATGAGTTATAATAAATGCCATCGATTTTCATACGACACAAGTTAATCACACACCAGTCAACCAGTCATATGAATAATATTAAAGTGTATACTGGTTTATATCCAGCGGTTAAGGCTACTTACTTCGTCGCCTGGTCCCACATTGGACATAATGGTGTAGAATAAAGCACCGTAAGCACCTAAGAGTTGGTTATCAAAAATTCAACTGTAATTAAATTGTATTTAATTATTATTGAGAGTGAGCTAATGGGAATATATAAGGACGTGGTATATACCGCCTGTCACCAGAACTTCCGTCATGGGATTGATATTTTGGCCAATCAGTCGCCCGTAGAGAGTTGCTAAGGCTCGTACGAGTCGCGGGTGTCCCTGTTCGACAAAAACATTAAGCGTTAGTAACTGGTAAAAGTGAATCAAATGAATTTCCTCGTACATTACAATAGTGACACATCAGTGGGGTGCATTTCTGTCTGTGGGAAGCAATTAACTATTTTATTCATGCTGCACATAAACTTGTCGATTTTCTTTGAAGCGTCTCCAAATTGCCATTCTCACTTATTTTCCACGACGTGCCTTCGTCTACTATATATTATATAAATGATTGTCCTTGCAGATGTCTGTTATATGCAATGACGCGAGTTAGTAAGTAACTATTAATTATCTATAGACAGGGGTTATCCGTCTGAGACAAGTTAGCCACAGGACAATAAACTTGTAAATGGCTTCAACGCTGTAGTTAGTGCAATAAAAGCTTTAATTATTACATAAGCTCTGGCGTACTGGTGCAGAGATGCATCCGATGTTGATTCACACACTTTCGCAAGCTGGCTGACCAATTCTGCATTTGGATTGTAGTCAGGAAAACCTATTTAGAAGCACAGCAGAGGGAAAATCATACAGAAAAAAAGAATTTGACTTTCCAGCTCATCTTCTCTCCATATGCTTGCAATATTATTAGGAATGGCTTGCCTTGTCCAAGGTTTACAATGCTGCTGTCTCCTTCAGCAATCGTGTTAAGCTCGACCCTATAAAGAGAGAGAGAAGTGAGCAGTCGTCTTTTATTAGAAAATTCATAACATCCATTGTCATATAATATTCCTATTCCATATGTGCGTGTATTGTGCGATTTTCATAGCTAGTTTTATCTATTAGCCTATGTACGCTTATAGCGACAATATTTAAAGCGCTACAGTCTGTACTGCCACTGGCAATACCACTTTTAGTACAGAACACTCTTGCATGAGTTTAAAGTTGTAGCATGATGAAAGGAAATGAATTGGCAGTGAGAGTGTGCATGTCGTCGTGTGAGTGGACTGCAGAGATTGCAAGCTTTTGCAGCCACGTTACGTACTATTACTTACATACTACAACGTANGTAGCATTCTAAATATGTGTAGACTGGGAATCATGGAAGCAACATTGAAAGCAGTATAACTAAAGATGGCAAAAGTTGAGTGCAATAGAGTAGAGTGGTGTTAATGTAATATGTATAATGCAAGGCAGAGCGTTAATAATTTACCACACGTTATTCTCAAGCCCTTTGTACTTGGAGTCGACTGCAAATTTCTGATTACTGCTTTTGTCACTCGCCATGCTGTCTTGATTGCTTCAGCTTCACTCTTGACTTGAATGCAAGGAACTGTTAAATACTTTGTCGCTTACGTTTAGTGTGTGGCAGAGCTAATAATATTATGTACACTAGTGCGGAACTGAAGTCATGTAGACGCAGAGACGAAGGATTTCGTAGTATGTACAGTAGGACGAGTATTTTTTCAAACAGCTTCAAAAATGAATTTGCCTCACCACGTAATGTATCCACCGTATTTAACTACTACTTTACGGGAAAGTTTATACTGGTTGAGAAACTAATGTCGGAAAAGTGACTTTGTTTACTACTGCAACTTTTTCCGTTTACTTTATGTGATCTTTGAACTCGAGCAGAAACTGAGGCAGCTGACTTATAAGATATTCGTGCAATAATAAAGATGAGATGAATGTATGAGAGTGCACGTGCAACACGGCAAGTGTTGACAAAAACAGTTTGTATTTGCTCAACTTGCTGGGCTGGCTCTGGTGTATTTAATAAGGAAGCTACGTAGTTAAACACGCTAAAACGTAGGGAGGCTGACTGACGTGCTGTGAATATTATGATAATGAATAATAGATGATGGAATGGATGCCATTAGCAAAATGGAGAGTCTGATAACTTTTATTCGAGGTCTAACAAGCGCCACCACTACCTTATCTATAACATAGGCAAGAATAGACAAAGTAATATAGCTAACAACATCACTTTATGAGTTATCAGAGAAATTGGCTCTTCAATTTTGCTTTGGACAAGTACTAGGCACTTTACCACTTGCTACACTTCACTTTTAGTCATATTCTAATGTGTACAGTGGCTTTCCCGTGCAGTTCACGTGTCGTGGCTCTATGGGATGTGTGTACTTAAACAGCAGCGTAAGCATCTTGACGTGACCACGATGCCATTACACGACAGAGTAGCTTCAATAAGCTCACTTTTAAACAAGTGACGGTATGTGAGTGTGTGCGGGCTTTACAGATTAAATGGCTAAAGGTTGAGTGTGAAGTAGGTATAAGTCAAAGTCTTTTGGCTCCATTCTCCTTCGAAATAATTGGACAGCCTAGCCTGGCTTTTAAAGTGCAACCGTTTATGCACAAGTTGTATCTACGTCTTCAAGCTATTAATGGATAAGTGCATTTCCGTATATGTAGGTACCCATACAGATACACTACTCAAAGGTATCTATCTACAGACCTTGTAGTTGTGAGGGCTTGAGAGCTGATTTATTACTTCCACTGCTTACATAGATCAACATACTTGCAGCTTAACACTTTGTTTGTTGCACTTGTAGGTTTGAAGACTTCTCCTAACATTTACTCGCGTTTGACCAAACGTATGAGAAATTGACCAAAAGCAAATACAGCACATTTTATAATTCATAAATAATAAAGCTCTTCGTGTTTGTACTCAAACTGATATCACGTAATAATTATGCAAATAATATTTGCATAATTACGTCTACTTTAGGTAATTTAGTACACATTTGGCCGATGTTAAAATAAAGAAATGAATTTGGATTACTTGGTATCAATCACCTTTATGCAAGATCTGTTTTTCGACGACAAAATAATACACATTTCATTTTTAAGTTTACATTTAAAGCATATCACATTGTCTACACAATAGACATTTTATGCCCTCGATCCCTACACTTTAGTATACATTATAAAGATATATATTTTTGTTTTTTACTAGCACAATAAATATTTACTGAACAGTAATAAATGAGTATACTCACTGATTCTAAATTGCACTATAGCATCACATTTCAAAAGGAACAAGATTCAAAATAAAATTTTACTCTAGGACAAAAGTGACGTGACTCGGCGTTTTTAATCGTCGGATGGATGTACGTCTTCTTATCATAAATACTGTCAATTGTTGTAAGTATGCAGGTATAAGATTTGGTGCACCAAAAGAATGTTTTTTAAAGATTGTCTAGGGGTTAGCTGTTTTTAATATTTTAAACTGCATTTGGAGCATTACGGCTAAGATTTATTGAGATTTCAGTTCCATGTTTAGCATCTTTACTTTCAAAAGAATTTTTGAAGCCCAAAAAGTATACATATAACCAAAACTTACGACACTAAATATTTTTGAAATGCTATTTGAAGGAATTATTTTATCGGCATTCTAAAGCTTGCTCTAATGTAGCAGAACTGTAAATGATAACGTTTAAATTCATATTAATTTAAGGTGAATTTTTCCAATTCTTCAGAATCTCATTGGCCTTCTCAAGAGTTTCTTCTTTCTTGTAAAAACAGAATCTAATGTAGTCCTCCCCTAACTTTTTATGACTTTCGGAATAGAAGGCAGTAGGAGGGATTCCTAGGAGCTTCCACGTTTTTGCAAGCCATTTTACAAATCGGTAATCAGCACATTCATCCGTTTCACCACTTAAATCAGTTTTGGGTTCTACAGAAATAATGATAGTGTATACATAGAACTATATGTATCAATATCCATTTTCGATAACAAAGCTAAAGTACTCACCCATCGGTTTCCAGTTCGCTAGTATGAAGTAGCCACCTTCTGGTACCACAGGAAGCTAAAAATTACAAGAAATATTGTAAATAATGGCCTATGTATAATGATTCTAACTAAGAAAGTTATATTATAAATAAATGAATTTGTAATTGTATAATGAATTTATAAAAGTACCATGCCAGCGTCCAGTATGTATTTGGTCATGGCGTCTCGACTGGCTTTAAGATCAGACGTCATCTTCTTAAAAAATGACTCTGGAGTTCCCAATCTCTCAATTTCAATTTCTAACGATGCTGCTAAAGCTTCTTGACTAGCAGTGGGACAAGTATAGACTGTGTTTTGATGAGCAACATGAAGATTTCGCATCAAATGTGCAGGACCATAAGTCCATCCAATTTTCCACCCTGTCAGACTAAACAATAAGTTTTTACATTAAACACAGTAATTAGCAATTTTCCGAATAGGTATGCCGCTGAAAAACTGACCTAAATGTCTTGCCGGCAGATCCAATTGTAAGTGTTCTTTCCCACATATTTGGCAATGATGCAATGCGAACGTGCTCTTTACCTCCGTCATCGTACACCAGCCATCTAAGAGTTATGGAAATCATTATTACAATCCGAATTTAATTAATAATAGGTGTGTGATATATTTATTTGCTGCGTACTCGTAAACTTCATCTGAAATCACAATCACATTGAACTCCTGGCAAAGCTCTGATAGTATCTGGAGAGATAAAACAAAGTACTACACATGACCACTCAACTTGTATGTGAGACAACAAAACAATTTAAGACAATTCAGCCGCTTACAGTTAACTCTTCCCTGGAAAACACTTTACCCAAAGGGTTATTTGGGGTGTTTAATATTACAGCTTTTGTTTTTGAATTAAATAGAGACCGTAGTTCCGCTGTATCCAATTTCCATGAAGCGGAACTAGTATCAGAGGTATTGGAAGGCTTCAAAGCAATAAATTTCGGTATTCCTCCAGCTAATCTTACCTAGAAGATATATATATACAAGCTTTTTACATAAGCAGCGTCACTACTTAAAGGAATGGTTTGTCCGTCTGTCTGTCCGTTGGTCAGAACCATTCAATTATGATGCTAAAACTTTCTGTGTGAGCTCTAGGGTTAGCAAAGAAGCTTCTGTCCAAAAATTAAGACAATAGGACACAGGGGTCAGTTTTAAATTAATTTACGTCTTATAACAAATATAAGGAAATACAAGTGTTAACACTCTGCGCGTGCTCTATGTACTACTATACTTACTACTCAATCAGAGATGGACATTTCACTATTACTGCTATTCAGTCATAGATTGGCATTTAACTGTTATATTTCTTAAAGGCAAGACAGAATGATTGAAGGATTATATAATCCTTCCCAGGGGCGGTTCTAGGAGTAGGTGAAGTAGCATGTTTCAAAGCTTGCCAACTGTTTTGATGTTACCCTTGAGCTACTTTGCTAAAACCTTTTTTGAAAATGTTTTTTTAAAGTAAAAGCTAAAGAGAAAATAAATTGTAACAGTTTCTTTACCTGGGGCTCGTAGCAATCATAATATGGCTCAATTATAATAACTTCATCTCCTGGGCCTACATTGGACATAATGGCGCAAAACCTAATAATAGTGTGTTATTGGTATATTCATATCAATACAATGAAAATTAAATGAGTACAGTTAATATTTAAGATATTTTTAGGTTACAGTGATCCGTAAGCTCCTCCTGTTACCAAAAACTCGGTAAAAGGATTGATCGTTCTGTCAATCAATTTTCCGTATAAGGACGCCAAAGCTTTCACCAAACGTGGATGACCCTAAATGTTAAAGGGTTATTATTATTATGTATAACTGCCTGAAGGGACACAGAAAAGTAATAAAAGATTAAATCTATTAATAAGCTCCCCTTCATTTCTTTCAACCTTCGAATGCCAGTAGAAAGCGTAAGAAAAGGGTTACCTACCACTCTTAAGCGGAACACACATTGTTCACTGTTCCTTGTTGTGCAGAAACAGTCTAAATTAGTACAGTGTATAGTATACTAACACACATGTACTATATGCATAATAAAGAGTTAAATTACGGCACAACGAAATGTGTCCAGCAGTTGGTAACCCGATTCTTTCTGGAAGGTATATGTTCAAATTGAAGGGTCAGTCTCGGAAACAATAGGCATTAGTACAATAGAATGAGACGACCGAACTCCCGTCCGTATGTTGCTGGTAACATCAGTTAAAGTGGTTTGTTTAACATGTGCACGAATTTTTTCCCCATTAATTAGGGTGGACGGGAGTCTTAAAAATGTACTCTCCCCACTCGTCTCATTCTATTGTTGTATGACAGACGTTGAGTGGACTGTAATTACACTCATTCATTCAGTGCTGTTCAGTGCACAATGTTTCAAAATTTCAATACCAATACAATGATTAAGTAAACGCACATAACCACGAGTGTACTGGTGCAATAATGGGTCCGAATCTTTTTGACAGGTTTTTGACAGTTGCTGTATAACGTCGTAAGCCGGCATGAAGTCTGCAACAAAAGAGCTTTCTTTAACTTGCTTTAACACACCCAATTTAAACAGTAAAATTGTGAGAAATGATGTCAGGGAACACAAACCTGGAAATCCTTGACCTAAGTTAAGCGGACCGATTGCAGCATTAAGATCGATAAACTCGACCCTATAAATTGACAAACGGGTAAATATATATTTAAACATAACCCATATATACAGTATGTGTAGACATTAGACACAACACACAACAACCGCACTTCAATGAGAAATGGTAAATCAATTTATCTGAATTTATAAGTTAGACTAATAAATTGTAGCTTGCTTGCCTAACGTGAGTGCAGTACTCGTTGGGTTAGCAAACGAACTAGCTTGCTTACACCTAATTACAATACAATTATCATTTTGTGAACGGAAACTCACCAAACACTCTTTTCTAGCCCTTCATATTTCTTGCTTAGTTGAAATTTTTCCATTCCGCTGGCCATGATTCTACCGGTAGAAAACAATTTGGTATCAAAGCTATCAAACAGATATTTAAATTTAAACTGACAATATTGGGGAAGCACATTCACTTTGGCTGATAAAGAGAAAAGTGCTGTCGACGACGGTAATCGACTCACTAAGGAGAACGCCATCTTTTCGACCCACAATCATTGAATATATTATCCGTACTTATCTTTCAAGATGTTTACAGGGTCGATATGTAAATATAAGCAAATATGAATATAAAAACCGCTCAAACCTGCTCGATCTACTTCCGCTCAAATGGAATAAGAGCACGCGCAAAGAATAGTAACAGTTGAGACAGAATTGAGATGCTAGGATTCGAACACCTAGATTTTTCATGCAAACTTTTGGGTTTTAATCAATTAGACGGTGTATGTAACTGTCTGTATCGTATCGTATCCAAGCAATGTATGCTGGATCGCACTGTCTCGAAGTTGCCCAGTAACAGGTTGGATCCTCCGTCTAATTGCTCATGTGATTTTTCCTTTGTTCAGTCCTTATGTAATGTGTTTCATGGAATACAGCGTCCCTCGTATTGTGGGACCTTTTCGGGTATCAATAATGTTTTTATGTTAGGCCAAATAATTAGGAAATTATTTATGTAGATTTGTTTAGTTTTATTGATTTTTCGTTATTGTGATACATACATTTATGGTTTGCTACTTTTAAATTTTAACCACGATTAAAGTACTTTACATTGCGTATCAAAGTCTTGTGTTTATTCTCAAAATGTAAATTCGAAATTAGTATTTGCTAAATCGACCATGTTATCAAATTGTTAAAAATGTAAACGCATATTCTGTATTCATATACATTTTGGTAGTTAAATTACAATTCAATCCTCATGAATGTATGTATGCAGAATTGGCAGAATACTAGCTATTTACAAATGCGGAATTTACTTACACGCATTCAACCAATACTGTCACATCTCATTGTTCTCATAATCAAATCAAATATTTTAAATGACTTGATTACTTAGATCAATATCTAGTATAAAATCATTTGGCAAGATGAGGAAAATGTACTTTTAGGTACATACTTCGCAGTTTGCAAATGAATTATTAATTAAACACTAAACATGCATTCTACAATGCGTACTTCGAATTACTCATTTGTATTTTAGTATTGCGACTAAAATGTACATATGCGTGATGTAAATTACTTCAGGACAACTCCAAACAATCATTTAGAACAGATTGCGTGTCGCAGTTTAGTACAATGTTAAATTAAATAAATGACATAATAAACATTTTATATAGATACTTGTATTAGAAAAGAATAATTTTTACGGATTGGCTACATAATAGATTACGTTTTATGCAAATGGCCAATTTGGTCCCACTTATTGATTAATTGTTGCACAATTAGCTTAATTTTTATCTTCATATTATTATTACGTCGTATTACTAACTAATTTTAGGCATAAAACAGGGAATTTCACCTGGGAAAACTATACATTACTACATATTCTCGAGAATATGGATGAAGTTCAATCATAGAAATCTCCCTATATACTGTAGTGATTTGATTG
>JABASC010005357.1:0-10342 GCA_019776185.1 Plutomurus gul
TACTGTGTATACATATTTAAGTATTCCACTATTATTTATAAAAAAAATCCAAACTGTAAAAGTTGTGTTTCTCTATTCATTAAAATAACTGGAAATCACTCTATAGTGAATGCCAATTGCAATGTACACGAATGAATGGAGATTAAGATCGGGCTACACGATGGTGTGAGTTGTGAATTACTTTCAGAGTAACTTGCACCTACACATTTGTAATACAGATATTATTGGTATGCAGTGTATACAGTGTGAAGCACATTAATGTGCTTGCTACAATTGTAGCAAGCAGTTTATGTTAAGTCCAACCATGACTTTCAATTCAATTTGCTAGCAAGGGTTACTATTTATTTGTTCGCAGTATTGTTGTCGTTCTGAAGTAGTTTAGTAGTAAATCTAGTAGTAGCTACGTTTTGTAGTACAGTGATCGTTGTACGCATGTAATTGTGATGCTTCATAATATATAACAGAATTAAACATGAGAATATGAAATGAGTAGAACGCAGTAGTAGTGAACAGGATAGTAGTAAATACGCGTACACACATTATGCATAACAGGTAGTAGGTACCTGTCCGTCCATGCGCTAGGTGCATAAAATAATAATACCTGCTACTACATTTCTAATAAGAATGTGGAATAGGTCAACTTAGGTAAACTTCATTCTATTCAAGTGATGTCTGTATTACTACACGTATAAGGAGAAATCTCTTAAATATTGTCGCTAATAGTTAGTGTACTTTATTAATAATGTTAATAAAACTGACTATGAATAGAATTTGTCTACTGATGTGTAACTTGATGTGGTGGCAGTTGTCCCATCCACAATTAGTAGATGTTTGTGTTAATAGTGAGCAAATAATGTGCTACTGGAATAATAAAAGTTTTCCTCTAATTTATCAATTACATTGCTGGTTTTCCTATTTAAACTTAAGTAGAAAGTTGAGGTTAATCTTTACATGGAGTATTACAGACAGTAGTACAATGTAGGAGCAACGACAGACCAATATTTACATTTTTCGCGTTCGGTTATCTCTGTACAAACATTTTTGCACCACCTTTCATATTGTATACTTGTTGTTATGATCAATCTCAGAAATAGTGTTGCATACGTTTTGTAAGTCAGGTAACGTTCTTGGTCAACTTTCTTTGAATTTGTGTTACCACTATGAGTGTTATTTGACACACAATTGCAACATTTTCCCCGTTTCATTCGATCGATTTGTAATGACTAATGGGATTTGCAATGAAAGGAGTGCCTTCAACAAAACCATTCATGGAACTGAGACGGATGTGCCTACAAATGTTAGAATACATACAACTTATCATTTGAGGTGACCTCTATGACACGTAACTCTAAAATATTTTTAATTAGTTTCGTTGACGCAAAAGGTCAAGATAACACGGGAAATCCCGAAGAAAAAGAAAACGACATTAAAATTATTAATTAATACAAAATTTCCTGCATTCTCGGATAAAAATAAGAATTTCTATGAATTATGTGTAGACTAAAATCTTTTATAGTAGGATTGGAATTCGCACTGCAAATATAAAAGGTAGACCGTTTTTATAAGTAAGAGTATGAGTATTTGTTGAAAAATGTTGAATAATATTCATTCAAAATGACAACAAGAAAAACGCTCAAAGGATCAATTTTCCCCTTTTTGTAGTTATTTATTTACCTCTGCGTTAAGCGTACAACTTGCGCCCCATTACAATATATACCCTGTAATTACTTCGCACAATTTTCCACAACTGATGATTAAACGCCCTTTTTGCATTTATTTTTCTTCTCTTTACGTACTCCAGCATGCGCAAACATGCAAATATTCTACCTTGTTTTATTTTATCACTTTTACTTTTAGGTTTAACCATAATGGTTAGCTTTTTTAAAAATCGACACGCAATCTAGACTTGACTTAACAGCAGTTGTAATGTGTACCATATTAACGACTAATCTATACCTCCACTGCTAAAACATCAGCAGCTACAAAGACAATACATGTGCTGTAATTATACGTACACTTTGAAATCTAAATGGAATTTCACGCATGGCATACGAAACTCACTCGGATTCATTCGCATGCCATCATCGAAATAGTATTTAGCCTGTGCTTTTTTCCAAACTCAAACGTCCATTTGCCAATGTATATTACTGCTCGGAGAATGTTAATGCGTTCACTTCTTTTATACTGGAATGCGCAAAAGAAAATCCTTTGTTTCACAGATTTGTCTCGTTTTCTGCATATATAGTTCTACATATATGAACGCCTAACAATAGTACTAGATAACAGCACAGTGAACAGTAAGTATAACAGTAGCCAGCTATCTATTTATCTAAATGCGATTGTCCCTCGTACATGTATGTAATATAAACACATTGAACAGTATTCTCTACATAGTGAAATATTTATTCATTCATCATTCAATTTTTACATGTAAAAAGCGAAAGTCATCGGAAATCCTACGTTGACTCCCATTCATCTAACACTCTTGTCTCGTTAATGCTTGTATTTTCATTTTTCTCTTCTAATTACACTATCCCATCCACTCGACTCCTATCAACCAACTTGTTGCACTAATCACTGCAGCAGCCATCACCGGTAGAATAACTCAAAGGCTCTCCACTTGCTAATAAATACATCTGACACCGATAGACTCGTACTATGCTACTCTCAGTCAGTGGAAACATTTTGCAGTACTTTGCACACACTTACGTAAACTTTCTTTGAAACTGTATTATTTGTAGTTATCTGCTGTTATTGTGATAGTACAGCATAGTCAACTCACTTTGTCTACCTCGGGCTATATTTTGTATACACATACAAAGGAAGCAATGTGTATATATGTTCTACTCATTATCATTACCTCGTAGTCACTACAGAAGAGGAAACGCTTGTTTAATTTTATGAATCGACAATTGTATCATGCAATTTTCTATTCGCCCTCAGTAAACGTCAAATTTATATAAATAGCATATTATAAATTGTGTGCAGTGAACAGCAGTATTGAACTTTAGAAAATTTCTCGTGTAATCCTATTGATATATGTGTGTAAGTACAAATGGGCACAGTTTACGTTAAAACAATCGTGCTCTCAAAAGCGTATACATATAGACAGTTAGTTACATTCAATTACTTGTACATCTATGTGAAAAGATGTGCTTTAGAGCTAAGCCAACTAATAGGGAGACAGATAAGTGTGCCAGTTCAAATGGTTCGGACACTGTTATGTGGTATTATAATAGGGCTGGGGCTGCAATCTGCAATATATACATACCTATATATAATGACTAGCATTACCGATTTCACTATTCATGGTCCTACGGTTGCAAGTTACATTAGATTGAATAAAATTCTGTACGCTCATTCATTTGCATGCATGAAACTATGTGTAACAATAAACAAATAAACAAACACACACACACAATAGACAAGCCAAGACCAGGCCAGACATTGTTGACGGTGATGAGCTTGAAAGTATGAAAAGAATAAAAATTCTATAAACTTACTTTTCTAGCTCTACGAAGGAGATTTCGTTACATATTTCTGTAGAGACTGCCGTGTCCCAGCCGTAGTACCACTCCATCCTACAGACGCCAGACGCCACCGACTCATCAACAATAAACTCTTCCTCACTAGAATACACGTCACTTGCCAGTAGCAGTCTTAGAACACAGTCTGTATACATTCAGATAGTACATTGCACCGCAACAGACGAGTCAAGTCAGTAACAGTAGCTTAACAAGTAGTTTTACTTTACCGATGCGTCCCATTGTTGTTGTTCATGTTCTATCTACTTGCCATTTTATTTAGGTATTCTCTCATTTCTTCGACCTCTACTGCACGACGAAACATATTGAAACTGTCTGATTCATATTGTTAGCAAAAGTTTCCCGTGAGCTTTTGAGATGCTGAAAAAAACATTTATGTTTCGTTTTATTGTATTTCATTCCATTTCATGCACACACCACAAGCACGGGCACCTGATTCTACACTACACGTACGCACAACTAAACGGTTTCAGTGCATTTTTATTCCTTTTTAGATTGAAACATCTATGGATAATTAAATGCATTTTAACTAACATTAATACATAATTGCTTGTGCGTAAAAGTTAACTTATGCATACAATTTACAATTAAATCGCTCAAGAGTAACCATTTACGGACGTGGCATAATAATATATCAGTTTTTTGCGTAAAAGTCTTTTAGATAACTACAGTTTACACGATAAAACAACACTTGTAATCCTGCAGCAAATGATTTAATTCACATCTCATGTGCAAACTTATCCACACATGTAAATATATTCAATCCAACAGATTTGATATTGCCTCCCTTTTGTTAAAACGTATCTAGCCACATCTGTTCAGGATTTAGCTAAACAGGTAGTATCTGAGTTAAGTTAGGCCGAGGACGCGCGGACTGTTAGAAGATTGCGATTGCGAATAGAAATCCGAATATTTTATGCGTTTTCTTTTAATATATGCTATATAGCATTGTGAAATTCATCCTACCAACCTCAAGAAGACGTAGTGACAAATCAAAGACACTTTTAAGTGGGATACTAGATGCACGGGTGTTAATACCTTAAAAAAGGCCAGAACATGTATAAATGTGAGATTAGACCTATATCATGTACAACAATAAGTACGTGCAGAATGTCATAACAGGAATTGGTGGGAATGAAAAGGCAATGTATTTAGATACTACAATGTTAGAGAAGAAACCTCACAGAAAGAACATGGTACACTAAACTTGCCTACATCCTTAAATTGCCATTTACACGGTAAGCGTTGAGTGAAACAAAGTCGAATCTATAGCCATCAGCAATAAGAAGAGTAATTGGGAATTAAATGTGTGTGAAAAGCTTCGTTGCCGTCAGCACTCACTGATTTCCTTCTGCTGTCTGTCTGATATTGCATTCGGCTCACTTTGCTCTTTCCACTGAAAGTTCTACCATTTTCAATGTTTCCAAGTGCAAGGTTTTGCAACAAGTCCACTAATTGTACGAGTGAATTAAATACTTCATGTATCGTCTGCTTCATCTCTTCAATTGCCTTGGGTGCTATACAATTTTTTTCTATGTCAGGCATGTCATGTCACGCCAATTTCAACTAACTAGCCGCATTCGGAATGTATCTTAACTAAGAGGTGCTCTGTGTGTGCACTATGCAATGCTGAATGTCAGTCATCAGGCAAGAGGTTTTGGAAAACTTGAAATGATGAAATAATTGGAGCAAAACATTTTCTCTGTTGATGTTGATACAAAATGGCTTGTAGTGGTTATGATTGTAATAATATTATGTGCAGTCCACCGTATTTTTTTTACTCTGATCTCGTCCACTTGGTTTTTGACCGCGATCGTCTTGCTCTTGCCTGCTGACGGATCACTTCAAAGAACATGTGCACGTCTATATGAATTACGTATGTGTTGGAGTCACTCAATTAAAACTGAAGACAAAATATCTAAACCGCTTTGAATCGCTTTTTCAACAGTTGGCCAGATTTGGAAATCTATTTTTGCTACGAGGAATGAATGCTGCAAGGCAAGCCAAAGGCAGACGGTATAGAAATCGTCATATAAATTGCAAAAAAGTTATTTTCTGTTCATCATAAATTCGAAATTGCTGTTCTACCAACGAACTGTTAGTATATCCTTTGCAGTTACAATAGTAAATTAATTTCATATGTGGAGCTTAAAATTCTTCACTGTAGGTGGGACAGTACCTCATCTGAACTCCTTATAATTGTGTATGTTGTACATGTGCGCACTGTCTATACATATGACTACCTATAGCAATTTCCATTCTATTTATGATTTAGTGATGATAATTAAAGCAGCCACGTTCTACCGCTTTGCTACCTTTGTAGTGTCATCAGTTGAGCTTGTTAATCTCTTTGTAGACGAAATAAAATCTTTACGCGTTCACGTGGGTGTGAAATTATGCAATACCTAACTCATTTTCAATGTCAGAACATCCAGCCACCAGAACCAGACGTCATAAAGCCTATCTACGGAAAATTCAGTCTGAAGAACTATTTATAGGTATGCAATCACCCAGTAATGTGTGTTTCAGTCATTTTTACTACGACCCACATTTAATTTACATAACTTACGCAAAGGTGCATTGTTCTATTAACAGGGATGATTCCTACCAACTCTTTCGAATTATTCATACTGTGTCACGGAACAGTTACCCAATTACTTGACATTTATGCATTTCCTCGTACGATTATGGCGTCTGAAATATCAGATTGTTTTTTCTTTTCATGTAAGCCCATTAAAATATGTGTAAAAATTCAAATGCACCACTGCTAAACTTACTTACCTATGCCTAATAGGTGAAGTCAGTTAGTAGTCATATGTAGTTTTATTCAAGCACACGACCAGATTTGCATAAGCGAAAGTTCTACTTTTTATCCATACACTTGCTAGACGCAGTCTGTAACCTGTATCTCACAATAATATTAGAAGTACTTAATATTAGTAGAAGTCATAAAGCAGCGTATACAAATGCTGCAGTTACCTCAGAAAGGGAAAAGCAGAATCCAATCCAAAAGAAGCATCCAACAACCTCCAATCTTTCTTATTGACAACATTACCTAAATAAGCCATCCCCTTTCACATCACACCACATCAACTTTGTTAGACAGGACCAGACAACCCGTCGATAAAGAAGACTGTGTTTACACTACACGCAATTTATTACATCAGTATTGTGTAATCAGGTGTCTCTCTCTAGGCTAAATGTCTTCTAACGAATGCAAAGCCTCTATATATAGTATTCTGATGCGTGCGTGCCGTTACAGAGATCTGTGCTTTTACTTTCCACTAGAATCCTTTATAAACTTATTTACACGCATCACTGCATTGACCATTAAGGTGCTAATATCCATGCAGCTCCGCCATTGGCTTCAGTTTTGAGCGAGCATCTAGCTTTTTAGCCTTTTTCGGGCATTGATATGCCTCTAACGGGATTGGATATTGGAGGATGTTAAATTTGGTGGACACTAGACACTAAATAATTACCAGTTGGTCGCTATTGTAATTTAAATGCTCCCATCACATTATCTCCAAATAAAAGTAACAGATGATTGTTTTATGGTGTCATTTGAATTCTCATTACATGGCAAGTTCTATAAGGATATGTTGTTGACTCGCCTTTCGTTTCCTCCTAATAGTATCAAGTCAAGCATTCACAGAAACAACTCTTTGTAACCCTTCTTTCATTTGAAAACAGATAAGCTCTTGTCCTGTCACTACCACAAAAGCTTTTCCCTTATACTAAGTATACGCATATACTTAGTATATGTACTCCTCTATAAATACCAAAAGGATATCAATATATGGTTGCGGTTAACTTACACTCTAATTTTTTAACACGTACATGCATACACTATGATATTTATTATGAAGTAATAAATGCTGACAAACTGGGCTGATGGGATTGCTGTAGCTGTAAAGGCAATAATAAATAGTACCACTACAGATTTAATCATAACTTCTGCACACTTATTATTGTATGTAATAATATGTCGAGTACGTTAGCAGGGAGGCAGAGAGGAAACTTGTGGCGTGTGTTTAGGCTAATGAAGTCAAATAAAACCACACATATAGGGCCAACCTATTGTTAAAATACTCATTGTTAGCTTCAAATAAAAATGTATACTTTTGTATACGAAATATGTGTAAATACATAATATAATACATGTGTACCGTATCTGTTGCAAAGCAGATAGTGTTGACTCTTGTGGTTATTTAAAGTTCTATAGCTGCATAAAACATTTACATGTATTTACGCCAGAGTCGGAGCTAGACTGGAGTATTGGGTCATACATTATATGTTGGCTATTAGTCATAACGTACAATACTGAATACATTACCTTCGTCAACAAATATGCTCTATTTAACTGCTAGATCGTAAAAGTGTTAAATTGAGTCAATTGTCAACTTTAGTGCTACAAATAAGGAAAAGTTGGGCTTCACTGTTTTTACGTACGCGTGCGTTGTTTAGTAATACTTACTAGGCTGCATGCATAGTTTGTGTAGTAATAATTACTCGCACACTCTGTTGAAGTATGCATACGTAATGAGTATTGTAACGAATTCAGTAACGTGTGCTATGGATTGTGTACAGTATAGATAGGAGTGCTGATTGTTAAGTCACAAATGAATAATTAAATATATTGTAATGAACACACCATGCAAAGCACTACCAAAGTATTTAACTGCCAATGCCAACGGATTATGCGTTCAATCCATTTTTAGTAGTACATATAATAATAATGAGTTGAAAATGTATTTAGCTGTAGTAATTCTATGGGGGAAAACTCCGCCTTCTTCCATATTTATGATGGAACGGATAAGCTTGCGGTTCCTCTCATCTACCCTTTTCCTCTGTTTTCATTTAAAGACAAAAGATTTTTGTATGTAACGAACAAGCGGAGAACTAGAATGAAAGCGAATAATCTACAAAGTAATTAATGTTTTGGATAATATTTTTGGTGTAGTAATTAGAGATAAAAGGGCAAAAATGCCAACAAATGGAAATTGAGTTGTACAAATTGTACACACGTACATCCTACGTGGCTGACTTTTTTCAAGATACCTTAATAAGTTACATGCGATTAGGTAAGTAAATTCAAGTACTACAAGGCAAAATTAATACTTGATCAGATAAAAGATAGGTGTAATGTATCATTCCATTTATCTGCAGACAGTAAAAAGTTTTTATTGCAATACTTCCATATAGGAAAGGTTAATTTAATCGATTTGAAAGTTCAAGCAATTAATTATCGACCTACCAGCAATATTACAAACTTGCATACAGTAATAATGACTTCTATTCATGTACATGCACTATATATCGTGTCTAGTATGGCATTGCATGTAGTAGCTTCATTCTGTGCACTAGACACACATAAAGAGCTATATGGAATATGGAATGTTGTTACACGTTACAACGAGTGCAATAAACAATCAACGCTTTCACTAATCATCATTTGCCAAAATATCTCTTTATTCAACATCAAAGAACTACCAGGGTACCGAATGATGCCCAAAATTCAGTTTCTAATTCTTCCATGCTGTAGTCTTCACATTCCTAATAAAAATGTACTAGGATATATATTTGCACTAAAAAGTGGTAAGCAGCATTATTAGAAATTAGTAAGTTTGCAATAGGAAATTAGCAACTCAAAACAGTAGAATTTATGAATAAATGTACATAGCTAGTTCAACCCTATTGTCACATTAAAATACTTACCGATCTGAAATACGAGTTTATTAAATCTTCAATCAGTCTGTGCATTCCACAAGAAGCAAAGAGAAGTCTCGCCTTTGCTGTATTCAGATTGGTGAATTCTAAAGACAAATTAAAAAAAACAAGACAAACAAACATAAACAAAATATCTTTTTAACAGGAGCATAGGCCATAAAATAGTAACACAATCAATGCTGCGATCGCAAGTTGTAATAATATACCTCAATGTAAACATTTCTAATGAATCATTTGTTAGTGTTCCATAAACCTGCATTTTTTAATGAAATAATAGCCTAATTTTAGCCAAACCTGAGGCAATGGTATGCGTGGTATTTTTAAAGCTTCTGGATTTTGTTCTTTTCCGAGTCAACAGATCAGTAATAAAATCCATAACTTGACTTTTTAAGGTAGAAGAAATATATTCTGGCATAATAGCGTCAGCAATAGAGTCCACATCAGGCTCACTCCATAAATCCTCTTCACTCAATTTCTTAGCTGCGATGTATTCACAGGTAGGGTAACACTGCATCAGAGAGAAATCATGTTAAATGTCATGAAGTATTTAGTGCATAATGCAGTTGAACGTTCTAAGCGCACACACTGCACACATACATACTGTACGTATTTATGTATGTTGTGATGGGCAGCTTGTCTGTCTAGTTTTGCGATCTTATTTATAATTGTGCAATATTTCATCCTGAACAATTGCACATAAAGCGTACCATGTAGCGAGCATGACTAAATAAATCCGTGCTAATAGGATTTCCAACGCTTCTGAGCAATTTCTCCACACACGAGTCCACCTCTTCATCCTCTCCGTATCGATAAGGATTGTACATTAGTTGAAATGGCAAGGGAAAGTCGTCACAACATCCTCCATTCCTGTGATACATTTCCAGTCTCACATCGCAAGATAAAATGTCGTCCTGAGTTTTTCATAAATCGTTAGACTAAGTAAATGAAACCTTATATGTATGTCAAAATTGTCAACGATAATGTAGTGTACTTACTCTAGGTACTAGGGCGCTCTCACTGCAGACCTTTAAAATAATTTAGTAACCATCAATGCAAAACCATGTCAG
>JABASC010005358.1:0-10342 GCA_019776185.1 Plutomurus gul
AGCATTTAAACACAATGTAAAATAGCCCAAACGCACAATCTAACGTCTAATCCTTCATTCATTAATACTTCTGCAAGATACGATTGAGTAATGAAAGTTCCAGTCGAACTCGGACATACAGCGTAATATTATATTCATTATATTTAGGGCACAATGAGCTCCAAGAATTTTAACTGCACATTATTTTGTTGCATGCAGTAATGAAAATGCAAGTTGCAGATTCAGAACTGGTTAGGTGAATGCAGTCGTTGCCGACCTCTAATGCTTTCTAATAACTCTACCTGCATTGATTTAGATCAAACCATTAAATCTGTAGATAGTATGCTGCTCACACAAGTGCGTAGGAGGCAGTAATGCCTACTATAGTAATTCTTGATATATATCAAGAATTAACTGTGCCTCTAATAAAATATGTAACAGTGGTAGTCACTTTGTGTATAGGATATAAAACTACCAGGATATAATATTATGTAAATTCATTTGTATGATCACATGAACGAGTCTACATGCATAATGTGGGTATAATACGAATGACTCTCCAAATGGACTGCCAACACTGGACATCATAAATCTTGCTCGGAAGACATATATTAGGCACTGTTGAGCTAAACAATTAATGGATGAGTAACATTGAATTAAGTGCAATGTGTTGTCCAATTCATAGGTTTTACATGTGTACAAGTGTTGTATTCTGTAGCAGGTATCGTTCATATTATACTGTATTCATACATGGACTTAAAGAATACAATGAAAAAAGGAATTATACAAGTAAATATGCACAATGCATAATGTATGTAATGTTTAGTGGTAATATGATAGGCGTAATTATTCTTATGACTCTAAAAGACCTTTAGACAGTGTGGCATTTGTTGCAATTCAGCAATTGTCATAGGACTTGCTGCATGCCTACAAAAATGTAATGTAAGGAGAAGTATTCATTGTGGTGCAGTGGAAGATGATGACAATACATATGTATAAGAGTGTATGTGTAAGTATGATACTTTAGTGTGACTTGGTTTGGTGTGACTTTTGGTTGGCCACGAGGAAATCACGTCAAGTGAATGGAAGTGGAGCCAAAGGAGAAAATAATTCTGGTCGCATGATTCAATGATATTAGAGCCATATTTGGTTCTGAAATGGACATTTGAGGATGCCCCGCTGAGCTCCCATAACCCAAGTAGCGATGTGGCGATTTCAAGTGAATTTTGTCAGGTCATTTGGGTTATTGATTTGACGTGGGCTGCCACAGGCAACAGGTACTTTCATCATTCTCACGTATACGTATTTATCGTTGGCCATTTGAAATGATATTCTCACCATCTCACCATCACAGCACAGTGAAGCGAGTCAAGCCACCTACAATGGAATCCGTCTGCTGCTCTCGCTACTCTTTTCAAAGCCATTTAGGCATGATTATTCGATCCGCAGATTGAATAAGTAGGAATGCCTTATGAAGGTATTGCACACCACCACGAGCTCTCTTATAATCTCCTGGTCGACTCATTTCAGCCTCGTCTTACATTTCTAAGCTGGATGAGGAGAATGGCAGATCTATATAGGAGTTTGCTTCCTTTTCTGGTGTCAAGCAAGGCATTGCTGCTGGACCGGCCTCAACCATATCGAGTGAAACATCATCTTTATATATAGTTATTACGTGGTAGTACATTCCCATATTTTATTACTCGTTCGTGACTACCATTCGTAGTCTACCACACATAGCTTTCTTACATGTGCTTGCTCCATGTTCAATCCCAGATCTGGTGTCAGTCAAACGGAGAAGAAGAGCAAAGATCTTAAAGCTGCATGGAAATGTACCATGGAATTTTACACAAACAGGTGCACTTTTTCTATTAATTTAATTCAAACAGTTTTCATTCGAAGACCTTTGCAAATTCCTTAAAATCTGCAAATTCATTCATGCTTTAAAACGAGTCACAGTGGAGAACTAGGTTTTTTTTAGTTCCAAGTAGTGAGCGAAACTAGACTTTTAACATTTATTATGATACAATTGTGAAGAGAGAGTCGAATCCCTTCCGACAGTCCACAGATTCACACCAGACACCAGAGGTATTCATGCATTGTGAATGATGTGGTTGGCAAAAAGCGTACCCTTTAAACCCTTAAAGTCGAATCCAGGATAGAGATTCACTAAACCTAATGAAGGAGGTATCAATGAAAATTTCCCTAAATACGATTATCACCGCCCTGTATCCAATGACAGCAAGAAACGCAATTCACAGAAAATAATATCAACCAATGCTTACCATGTTTAAACTACCAACATTTGCCATGAGATTAAATATTCTTGAGAAACATTTCATAATAAACCTCTTTACAGTAAGTGTGATTAATCATAATAAACACCACAAAAGAAATGGGAGCGACTGTTTCCATCATGCAACCAAAATTTTATACAACAGCAAAGAACGACAAATGATTTTGTCTGCAAAATTTAGTAGGATACCTCCCAGAAATAAATGTTTCGCAATTTCTCAGATGACTAGACTAATAGAGGGAGGTACAAGAAAGCCTCTTTTGTTTGTCTGCAGCGTCAGTCAGAAACCAGAATGCAATTGCACTTTGTACACAGCATTCTCGACATTTTTCTACTCTTTAGTCGAAGAGACAAAATAAACGATCAAAATACAGACGAGCACAGGTACAACGTCAAATAAACAACACAATAAATGTACCTGTATAGTCTGTTTAGTAGTTCATATTCATTCAGTAATTCACTTCACGCGGAGGCAGCAGGGAGCAAAGAGGTCATGCATTTTGTATAATTAGAAAAGGCTCACGTCATTTCACTGCAAGCACCTCATCGAAGGTTTAGATACTGCTAATCAACATATTATAATACACAGTACATACATTACATACAGTGTGATTAAAAAGAGTCTACATATAATTTGACCCCCATAAAAATATTATAAATATATATTCTAAAATCAATTAAAGAAATTGTCAACGCTTGGAAGAATTAGCATCTTATTGAAGTGACAAATATTTTGAACTCCATTAGTTTGCATACCAACAGAAAATTAATTAAATGATCTAATATTAGAAACACCCTGTAGTTGCATTAAGGATGCCCTATGTACTGGAAATTCTCTTATGAATTCTACAGGTGCAATCACTACACATCGCAAATACAATAATTGACAACAGAGCTTTGTTACGATAGCTTTAATATATCAGAGCAAACAAGTGATGCTGCTGCATAGAAAATTAAAAATTGAAGGTGAGTCTATTAGAGAAAAGAAGAGTCATTGCAGAAGATTCTGTATAGTTGGACAAGTTTAGTTCAGCGTCTTAAAAATCAACTAATCGACTCGAATCTTTTTCAAATACGTGCACTGTCTGCGAGTCTTTGCCAATTGAAGAGACGACAGACTGACAGTGTGTTCGATGCACAGATCTACATCGCAGCCAGTCACAATGCATTATTACGTGAACAAGAACGGAGAGATGACTATTGTAAATTGCATGTAAGGTTGGGGCAGACGGAACCTACTTAAATGACCTGACGGAGACGCTCTCTGTATGACTCGACTCGACTCGCCGCGTCTAACAATAAAACTGATTTCATTTCATGTCCACAAACGATAAAGGACTCCATTGAATAATAAAACAAGAACGATAACTTTGTTTTACATTGTGCGCTGTAGTTGAAGAGAACAGAGCAAGAACACGCTGACATGTAGCGTACTTTTTCTATATATAAACAAGCAGACGGTGAACCCTGTTAAAATAATACAATAAGTGCATGTTCAAAAGACAGAAGGGTGAAAAGATTCTAAACATGGTACTCATCTCTCTATTCCTATTACTGCAAGTACTATCAACTGCGAAACTTTGCTCTCTCTCTCCGTCCATCCACCGATATTTGCCTAGAGACGAGAAGATGAGTCTGCTGACTGATTGTATTTTTATGAGAGTGTAGGATGGCCAGCCCAGACAATTCTCCTGCCCTCTTCACCTTTCATTGATTTGATTGCATTAAAACGTTTGCTGTGACCACAGATTCCCACTTCATAGCACATTTTACCTATTCCTTTTCTCTTTCTCGGGCAGTTAGTTAGTTCACCTTCGACGGCTAAACAAGAAGATTCGCTCAAAGTCATCTTCGACACAAACAAATACAATCATTGCAAATAAATGCAAATATTTCAACAAATGTTACTGCTCGTTCCGCCTAGCTCAACTTAGGCCCAGTTACAGCCTTGCTAACTACTTACAACACCAGAATCCACACATTACAAAAATATCCAATATTATAGAGATTAGTATGTATTCCTATATGTGACTATGTATGTACTGGTTGGGGAAGACAGCTCGAAAGAATCTTTAAAAGGAAGGATACATTAAGTGGAAACATATAATAGAACAGAGCAAGTGTACACGTACGTGTATTATTATTGCCGATTCAAATCTTTGAAGTATGCACTGGGGTGTTATATTATTACTGGCTAAGTACATAGTTCGCTTGCATGCATAAAGGCAGTTGTCTCTCTATTCACTAGAAGATAGAATTGCTCACTTTTTCCATTTTTAAGGCAAAGCTGAAGACTTGAATTGATTTCACATGCAATGCCGCAGCCACAACACCACACATGGGCATACTCCAACTTTGTCTGTCAGTGAAACACCGAATTCTCATAAAAAACTCCAATGCTATCCCCAAAGCGTATACTTCAACACTGTGCTCTACTATTAGTGTGTGCAGATTACAGCAGTGGTTCCTTCCAACACTCACTCATTACGATTTGCAGACAACACACACCAACCACTACTATTTACTTACCATTAGTTGCCACAGAGTATAAACTTTGGCATGGAACCTGTACGGTATTACTTTCCCCAATTGCAATATTAGCTAGTGCAGCCACTCAGTCAGCTCTTTCGTCAAAAAAGTCGAAATCACATCACATTTGTTATTATGATGGCTTCGTTGTAGCAGCAGGCATACAGGGAACAGGAGACAGCGAAGAAATGCTGTTTCAGCTTCTTGTAGAGAGCTGTTGTGCTGTGAATTCGTTTGAAATTGTATTGATGGTCGATATGACTGTTTGTCAAGTCATGAGAATGTGCCAAACAATGCCGTGTTCCTTTTTAAGGGTGTTGAGGCAGTTTTGCACCACCCTACATGTATTTTATGCAAATCAAGAGTCTATGCCAAAGTGAGTAGGATTATTATCGGTTGAGCGAAATAAACTCAACTCTATGTGTGTCTATTGCGACGAATTTATGTACAATACAGATTTCTGCCTAACCTTCCTAGAATGGTCAGATCATCACCAGAATACAATCAACTTGTTTTTTCTTGTCTAACCTATTAGCTATATTCTTCTGTTCATCCTTAGGCATACTAATGGAATATACACGTATGTTTGTGTATATTCAATATCCCCATTCAGTTTCTTTTGGTCGTGTACCTACTCACTCCCTGCTCATCGTTACTTTGTAGTTTATTTTGACGGCTTTTATCAATTCACTTCCACACAATTCATCTGCACTCCATTATCAAATAATTATGGCTCTTTATGTATTGTACCTATACGGTAGTATCATATTGTAGCTTTATATTCCCAGCTGCAATTTTTCAATCAGGTGTTCTTAAGGTTGACTCCATACGAAGATTACAAAATTCAAAATGAGCAGAAGTGAGTGGTTTTGCAAATCACTAGAGCACACAATTGAGAATTTAAAAAGTCCTTATAGTGGTTCAAATCTCATGTTAAGGTGAAATAACGTAAAAAATATCTGTACGGTTTGCAGTAGCCTGTATGATAAACCCCTAAAAAGATTTTGGAAAATAAAAAAAAATGCAATAAAATTAAAGTACACTGCGATGCTGTTTCACCAAAATTTGTCTAGCAGAATATTCAGTATCTGCCCTCATGGTAGACCCGACCGAATTTTAATCCTGCACTTTCCCTTATGAGACAGCCTTAACTATGTAATAGTAAGTATAATCTGCTTAAAATTTGAAAGTGTACTCGACGAGGGTGACCGTCCAGCCATAATGCTAACACAGGTTTATTGGCATTGCAAAACATTCCATGCTCATATTATTCAGTTTTTTTATAAGAAAATGAAATTATTTATTGTTTTTGCTTTATAATTAAAAATTGTTGTTTAGTAACAACGATTAGTCATCCTGATAAACTATTTAATTTAAACCCATACATTTATTCATCTGAACGCCGTGAAATTAATTTCTCAATACTGATAATATATAAAAGCACATTCTGTGTAATACTTAACTACAAGAATTTAATTGGAGACCGAGGGATTGAGATATCTATTTCGTTTAGATGGGAAGGCACCCTTTAATTTTGACGTTACACTGTAAATGCAAACGCGTTGACACAAATCGTTACTTGCTTAATCGTAAAAAGTGATAAATTGGTCTATACACTATGATATACACTGCTGTTGCCATACTTTGGGCATTGTCACATTAAAAGTGGACATTAAGTTAAATTCGTCTCATCAAACAGTACATGAAAATGAAGTTAATTCGTTGAGTTGTACCTGTCAGAATCTGTTTCTACCATGCTGATCCAATTAGAATTTATTGAGAGCATCGCAACGCACCTGCATGAAATTTTACTATTTAATAATAAATTCTCATTGTGTTGTGTGTGCAGCTGAAAAGATCCTACCTACGTCCTATCCTACCTATCAACTGATGTAAAGTCAGTGTGAAGCAACGACAAAAGAAGAAAGGATAACCAAAGACAAACTTCAGGATGCTACCCAATGACAAGTGTGGGAAGGAGAGATCATGCGACTATATTTCAAAGTCAGTTCAATGCTCACTCTGTCAACTATTGAGCAGTGAGCTCAAAAGGGCCGGCAAAACCTATTTCGGCGCCATTGGAACTTAATCCTGCGCCCCCAAAAGTTCTCCATTTTTTGGACGGCGGATGATTTAACCCGGTAGCCCCCTACGGTGGTTAAATATTGAATTATGGGGCCTCTTCAATCTTCGACGTAGGAAACGGTCCCTTTTTAGTGTCGTCCCTTGTGGCGACACTGAGCGTACTAATAAAGTCCTCCACATAATATTATATGTAAATGAATGATATTAGGCACTAATAGTGACTAGAGTCTCCTACGAATGTCAATGAATACGAAGCGGAAGAGGTAAGCGATGAGTCAACTTTTAATGAAACTTTAAATCTGAAAGTGTACCGAAGAGTCAGAGACTGAACATAGAAACAACAACAGAGTGTAGAACAAGAGAAGACAGAGACCGGCACAATGTACACATCAGTCTGAGGATAAGCAAGGGCGTCGTAGAATTATCTAAAGAAGGCGTTATGTGATCATCCCTGCTGGTTTCACGTCATTAACAACTCCTTGCCCTTAAGATCTTCATCATCCCTTTAATTAGGCTTCAGAGAATCTCTCTGTGCTCTTCACAGTGCCTGTTTTAGAAGTTGGTCATTGTCTATTTTCTTCTTACATTCTAACAATGCAAGGCAACACTCATTTATTTAGAATATATTTTATATCTTCCTATATATTTTATGTAGGTGACGAATCTCGTTGCTCGTCTCCACAGATTCCATCTCTCCCCTTTTCATTCTCCAGAAATGTATACAACACGAGCATTCATGTAAATAACTGGGTACTTAACTGAGCAAAAACTAAACTATATATATATATATATGCTGCGTTATGTAGCCTGAGTTCCGTACACGACCTACAGTGGAGCCGAATTGATGATCTGGAAATGGATCCTTAGCTTCAGGGGCCCATCTTCAAATTATTTTTATCATGTAGCTGATTGTCCTGTATGGAACATAAAAGCATCACTACTGCATTTCAAACTAACTACAAATCTCGGCCTGAGCGAAAAGAGCAATTTCATAAAGATGTGCTCAATTCATATACAAACATATATATAAAGGAGAGAGACAGAGATCCACCTTGACAAAATTCATTTGAACAAAATTTAAAAGAAATCGGCTGTTTCGGATGATGTGGAGCACAGAAGCAGTTCTTACTATTGAATGCACTTATATTAACGAAAGAAAAGACAGTTTGGGAGATTCACCGAACTTTCCTCACTACGAATGCATTTGGCAGAGCTCACTCTGACAAGTCTCAGACCTGTTTTGTTGTGTGTTGAAAAGAGGATTCGTCTGTCGCTGCCTCAGTTTTCTTTGTACATGCCTATATGTACTACACCATTAGGCATACATATTTTGTACTCGTACACACCAACCAGTATCCACCACGTATGTATATATGCAGTAGAGAAGAGCACTGACAAGGCTCCTACACAACGAGAACGAGTGTGCAATTTCTATCTGATGTGATTGATTGACTTCAATTTGAATCTCTTCAGCAGCTAATTTGGTCCTTCACAATTTCTGGTACAGATGCTGAATTGATATGTTTCAGTGTATACTGTTTAGGGTAGTTTAGGTGATAGATGCGAACAGTGTGAGATGATGAGGAGTATACTTTACGTAAAAGCTCATGGAAACACTCGACAAAAACCCTTTTCTTCCTATATGTATATGTATTTTGAATTTTTGAATGTACTAGTTTACGGTTCAATGCAGTTAACTGTGATGACTGACATTATAGACTGTGTATAGACTTGACGAAAGCATTTGACCCGTTTAGTTCGTAGCACAAAGGGGATTGTTTACTAGCCACTTGAAATGCATACAAATTCAAAAGCACAAATTCACGTTGACGTTGGTGTCGTAATTGGTTTGGTGTTGATGATGAAATGGAATTACAATGTTCATGTTCTTTATCATCATGCTTACAGAGATTGTTTAGAGTTCTTGGGATTATATTTATTACTATATATCTGCATGCCGAAAAGGAAATATTGTAATTGTGAGATAAGTAAATTTAAATGCAAATGAAAGGGACGAAAGCACTCTGTGTACAAGATCGCACACAATAAATAATACAGCTGTGCTGAGAGAGTTATCTGAATTACTCGAATTTCCGCCAGGTCTCCTAAACATTGTATTGGGGAACAGGGAGTACGTAAACAATCATTGCAATTAATGACCCGACGACGTTTTTCCGGCAGTAATAATAATAATGCATTAAAATGCAGAGAGAGAGAGCGAAAGTGGGGGTACATGCACAAAGGTAGGCTGTGAGAGCTATTTAAACGGGAGTGAAGGCAGGCAGACCGTGCTCGGCCTTCAACACAAAGCCAGAGCGAGCACTCGTTATAGTTAATGTAAAAAGCAATAACATTATCAAAGAACGTTCTATTTTGCCTTGAGTGATAGTTTGGATCTCGCTCAGCCCCAGATTTCGTGGCGTTTCCTCTCCATTAATATGACGAGGTGATTTTTTTCCTTTGTTGCCGTACGTTGGGATCGATGTGCATCAAGACAGCGTCTACTAATAATGACGATGTAATAAAGTGTGAGGGCAGAGTTCGAGTTCGGGGTGAACAGAGTCGAGTCTACAACATGGAATAATATTGTTCTTGTGTTCTAATCTAAGAGGCTGGATGTGAAACGAGATGAAAAAGATGGAATGGCTATTCAAGGGTGGTCCATTTGAGCTTAACCATTGGAGGTAAATTATTCATCTGTTGTCTGCTTTGCAACTATTCACACATTCACATCGTTAATAGTCTGTGCAAAGATTAGGATGCTGTTCTTGTTATGTTGCCAGGATGTTTCTCTGCTATTTTGTGATTCATTGTATTCACGATTTAAGGAAAGCCTAATTGCTCTACTATCTCTATATTGTCCACTCGGTGCAGCTATCAAATTGCATTTAACGCCTTTCTTTTTCTCTATCAGCACATCCAGTCAAAATTAATTGCAGACAACGAGTAGCTGCAGGAGGGATGAGTTAACGCTAACATCGCATCTTAGTAACCTCTCCCACCCAAGATTCAAAAGTAATTCCGTATTATTTTCAGTCGAGAAAATTTAACAACCATAATAGCTATTCTTTTCCCCACTTACTTCTACTATTATGGCTGCAGTGGTCCCAGTGAATCTTATAATTTATTTCGCTAATAAAGCAATACATGTCAGCTTAGAACATTGTCCTACTACGAAAATTGCAAGATAATTCAATTGTTTAGAAAAGCACCCAATGTCAGTATGCTGTAATTACTACGCTGCCACGAAGGAGTAGTAAATAGTAGCACGAATCCGTCATGCGTAAAATATTTCCTAGGTCAATACAAGAAAACAGAAAACCATTCAGCTCTGCGCAATGCACAATCAACTGTGGCTCCACTTTTTATTATTTAGAAGATAAATTCTTGGTTAAATTTCAGATTGCATTTTGCATGTGTAAAGTACGCAGCATGCATGTACAACGTTACTTA
>JABASC010005359.1:0-10339 GCA_019776185.1 Plutomurus gul
AGTCCTGCGCTACTAAGGGACTGTATACGAGCCCTTACCACTTCACGACCTTCCTTTACCTGTGACCTCATTGTACAAAAAATTTGGAAACAGTAGGTTGTCTCTGACCAAAGATATGACAGTTTTTGTATTACCGGCCGCGCGAAATTTGACTGTACTCAAACCAGACGAAACACACTGTATACGTATTACACTTTCGCACTTTGTCTGCATTCCATCATTCATGTAAAACAACTTGCCGCGAGAAATCCAATCCTTGTGCCTACTTCTATAGAATTACGTTCCCTATGGCATCAGCAAGAAGGTGAATTACAAGTTGAAATGAAAACACCTACATTACGTTAGTTTAAGGTCAGTTTATTTCTAATTAGTAGATAATTATTCAAATCAATGCACATATATTAGATCATATCAAGCAGATAGAATAGAAATACGTTTAATTGGGTTGAAACATTTACCTACTAATTTTGCAATTTAAGTTTTTCTGCACAAAAACAAAGAAAGCCAACTAGTCAATTATCGGACGTGCATCATTTCTCCAACGTACATTGTATGCTTTATTGATGACAAAAATCGCAAAAACAAGGAACCACAAGTCTTGACCTGACCTCAGATCATAGAAATAAAAAGTCTGCGCTTAAACCGCTATTTGGCTAAATCGTCAATTTTCTAGCCGCTCTGCGTCATGTTAATTTCTAGTACCTACATGTTTTCCTAATAGACATTTATATTTCAGATTTTCTTTCAGATTTGAAAAGGCATCTTCCTATTCATTGGATCCATTCATTCATGAAAATGTTGAACGTGACTGGGAACATGGATTGCAAATTTGACTGCATAGCATCTATCGAACAGGTATCTCATTATGAATCACATGGTTGAGCACCTACACAAGTGGACAGTTACATTTACAGATTGTACGCACTGAACATATCACGTTCTTTTCTTACAATTCACTCTCTCATCCAGTTAGTCGGTGAGACAGCGAAACAAAAACAACAACAGCATCTATTTACGATTATATTATGGACTTTGGCATTATTCTTTTGCATTTCAAACAACAATTTCACTATTTCACACTCACAATCTGTTTACATGACTAAACCCATTCACTTGCTCTTCGTTTAGATTTTGCATTCGTTTTTTCTGAAAGGAAAACCACTTTTAGGAATGGAGAAAGAGACTCCACTGTCTGTCTGTCTGACCATTAATTACGGTTTACTGTAATTTGAATTCCATTTTGGCACTCACAATAGAAGCAACCAGCTCAGGCGCATACAGACTCCACAGAAGACAAGCCTACGCATTTTCCAATGCGTTCCTTCATGAATGAATGGAATGTTGCAACAAGTGAAATGTAACCTTTTCTACCTTGCGTATTCTGAGAGGAAGCATTTTGATTAGAACGTCTTACGGGTGTGAATTTATTTATTTTGTATTTATGAGGTCGTGTTCTAAGATAGAAATGGAATGTAGTGAAAAGGAAACACAAACACATTACCACAGTTGAAACAGATTACAATTCCGTTGTGCTGCCGTTTCCTACTTGCAGGACAACACAGAGCCAGCCCTATCAGTGGCGTAACAATATGCAAGAAATACTTCGAGACACAATTCCCATCCAGTCTCAAGTTCAATTGAATTAAGGAGATCGCTTTCAGCCTTTAATTCATATTTATCTGCCGAGTAATAGTGAATGTGAACCAAATCGTGATAAGGCTGAAATACCTCATCGTGAGGTAGAAAACACGACACACACTTCCCCACATTGCAATGGTGCTACGTTAATATCAAATGGATTACCTACTTCAGTGTGTTCAACATCAAATGATAAGTAGAGGATGTAAATTCGAATTATTTATACTGCGTTAATCCATTAGCTGCAAAAAATTCTGTACATGCCCACAGATTAAAAAGATACAGTTTACGTCCTTACGCATAGAAGGCACATTTTTATATTCCTTGATAGTCTAGACTCACAGCATCACGTCTGCCTACATGATGATTTAGCATCTCCACACGCAACACATCCTCAGATCTAAAATACACAGAACTTGGTGTGGCGAGCGCGTTCGTTCCAAATAATCACGGTGATAATTAGAGAGCGCAATTGAATTCATAAATTGCACATTCATTTTTAGTGTGACAGTAAACTTTGCACATATTCAATTTAGCTGTATACGCATGAACACTTAAGGCAAAAAGGTAACAACAATATATCAAGTGTATGAAGGTCACAGGTTGACAAACTCAATAGCACGGTCACTCACTCACCCACAAACTACGAGATGTTGTTCCATTAGCATCCAAAGCACTTTTACTTCTTACCTTTACCCACAAGAAAACCAAAACCAAATAAAGATTCCATGCACTTACATGCCTTTAAATTCACTTACGAAATCAAATACATACAAACATATGCACTTATATGTAAAGTACATATGAAAATGATTTCAAACGTATAAAACAAAATGGTTTCACTTCAATTGACATTTATAGACCACAGAGTCATTTCATAGTTAGCTGTGCCATGTGGTCAAGTGCAAATGTCTATGTACATAAGGTTGTACATTTTAATAGAGTGCCAGTACGCGTATGTTAACAGCACACCAAATGGTACATAGAAGAGGATTGTTGACCAAAATGAAAATATCTGAAAGTTTTACCTTGTATGGCCGGAGTAAATCTCGCAACTCTCCAGTTTCATTCAGCTTCTCAATTATGTCTGCATCCTGAAATTCATAGAAAAACAATTATAAGCATTTTGTATCCCTCACTAAAATATCATTCATCTGGGGTGTGCATTTCCTCCGCTCATAACGGGGATTCAGATTCTAATTATATGGGCCAGAAATTTTAGTGACTGTTGCAATCATGACTGTCTGTGTATCACCATTCCTGTCACTATCATTTAGCCGAAATGTTATTTTGCATGTTTGCGCTACACCTAATGCGTACGTATGTACATATTGACACGCTTTATATTTCATGTCGCATCTAGAAGTTGTAGGAATGAGTTTACTCACACGTTTAAAATTGCCGAAGATGTGCAAATTTAAACATGATTTGCGTGCAAGTCTTTTAAAAGAATAGATACAAAGTAATTGTACCAGTAACAGTGCGCATTTGCAAATACCAACTCCACCACAAGTGCACAGTACACATGCTACTGGTACTCTAGAATGACAGATAATTCAAGGGCAACCAACAGACCGCAAACCAAACGAACGCTTCTCGAAGAGAGTTTGGTTGTTGGTATCCAGGTAGAGCCTTTTTATCTGCTTGATTTGCCACATTTTCAACAATTCTAAAGCTTAAAAGGCAGTCAAATCGGAACGCCTTAAAATCCTTCATGCATTATTTATTTTCGCAGTAGCAATTCCATAGAGAGTAAAAAGCGAGAGAAAGGAAAATCAAGAAACATTGGCTTGAATTGTTTTAGATTCGAAGTTTCAATAGAATTCATAGAAACCTTGACTTTGATTCCAATGGTTCTCTTTTTCGTATCTGTTTAAAGGAATCACTCAAAAGTATATTCTCCCTACATAATTATAAGGAAACGTAACTGTCCTAATGTATCTCAATTCCTAGAAAACATGCCCTATATATTCACAAAGGACAATCTCTGATCTCAAAAGTTCACACTGATGGTTAGACAATAAATCAAGATGATGATAGATGACACCCATAGGTATACATACTAAATGGATTTAATTTTTCTTAGAAATGTGTCAACTTTAGATAAGTGGACGAAGGTCACAGTAAAATTCACTAGGATGACATGAAAGAGCAAATAAATTCCTTGCATGCTTTGCTACTTCGCACTTTGCCCTGAATACCTTCTCCCGCATCACAAAGTAAATGTGTAACAAAAACAAACAATGTAGCATATGACACAGAAGGACTACGACTACAGAAAAAAGGAGACGAACAATTAACAAAAGGAGAGGAGGGCGAGTCAAACTGTTTCAATTTTTGCGGTAGTGTGGCTCTACATAGCATACAAGTGGTTATATTGGTGGCTGTGTGTTGTGTTGGGGTTGATGGACACTGTAAATGGAATAAAGTACGAGTAAGTAAGTGCGTTGAGAGGAGCAAATATTTATGTGTACAAAAACTGACGTTAGAACTATTAAAGTCAAGTTAGACAAGTCAGAGATTGTTGATAGATGAAAAATACTTTTCTATTCCACTTACATATATTCAATGTGCTTGATTATTTACGTAACCAGGAAAAAATGAACAATTCAAGTTTAGCCGAGTCTTAATACTCGACCACTTACTGTTGCTTACTTAATTATCATTGTTTGAGATTTGTGCGACGTAGTATGCAGCCAGTACTACATATTCGTCATAGTAAATGTGCTGATGCGGATACGCTCTTAAAGCACGCATGCAACATAATAACAATCATATTCTTCACGAAGACAACGCGTACGACAAAGAAAAAGTAAATCAGATCTGCTTTAATTTTTAATGTGGCGTAAGAATTCTTGTGGACAGTCCACATTTTCGCTTTATGCCGCCGTGTATGTCTTTGAGTGGCTTGTTTTGTAACGTGTAAGTGAATCAAATAAGTGAAAGAATGCTGAGAAATACTTGTTTTTTTAGATGCACTCATGTTGACTGGAGGCACGCCTACAGGACAACTTACTACAATACATATTTGTGCTCGTGTGGTAGTCACTGACATGGCCATTTTGCAGAGCAGCCGCTGATAAATGTGTAAATCCAATACAAATGAGCTTACAGTCAACTCAATTGCTCTGTATGGTTGTCAAGATGCTTATCAATCTGCCTGCTATTTGATCGGACACTGAAAATGTGTAATCAGCCTCACCGTTCGAAAATCCTTTCTGTGATCACTTTCTGTTTTAGCCCCTTTCAGGCGTTGCACAAACTTAAACAGCGACCCACCAAAAAATTATTGCCACAATACCATTAAAGCATTCGCAGAGGCTTAGTAGAAATTCAACAATATTTTGTATGTACAACACTTGGTATTGCGGCTTGCGTTCTCATGGTTTTATGCACAAAGTGCTTTCCACCCCATTAGGACGTTTGAATTTACGAGGAAGCCTGACCGCTACACTTGAATACTTAAATTCTATTACGTCTAAGCTTTATAGTCGATTTATTTGTGCTTTTAAATAGACTTAAAAAAGGAATTACAGGAATTACAGGAGCAATCTAGAAGCAGAGTAGCAAAAAGCAAGGATATTAATTTCGTTGAATCCCTTCACCATTCAGAACACAAATGCACTCCAGGGTTTCAATAAATAGCCAGATTCGGTGGGATATCAATAACATCAATTCTTTTATTGATCTTCTGATTGACAAATATCTTCTGTAAAAATCCTTAAGTCGGTAGGTTTTATATTTCAACATTGAAAGATTATTTGCATGTTGGAGTGTAATTGATACAATAAAATCCGGTTATTTTCATGACTTTTAAGCAGCGCTTGCATTTCATCGCATAAAGTCATGACACACTCTCGTTTAAATGTAATAGAAAAGATAAAACAATGGCAAAACTATGTGAAGAGTACGATGTGTTCCTTTTTTATTGTTTTTAGGCAAGACATTAAACATTTAATTGCAGATTTGTCAGAAAAGGGTAAGACTATTACCTTAAATAAACTAGTAGAATTCCATAGTTAGTTTGTGTGTTAAGTACACAGTAGTTGAATGTATAATACAACATGTCCGTAGTAAAACATGTGAGAATTTTGCTACTAGTTACATGCAATTACACGTTTCGAATGTGAACCCTGCCCTGCTGCCTACCTACCTGCCTGGGTAGATCTCATGTTATCAAATCATCATTAACGCCCTCAAACACGTTTCAAAGACGGCTGTCTCTTTCTTTTCTTCAGCAGTCGCACACTCAAATCAGTTGATGCTCTCCTTCTCATCATCGTATTACAGTCTGGGCAATTACTCTTCTTTATATTTGCACATTTGACTAAGAATGTACAAGCAATCGTTCGTGTGGACTTAGGTATGCATCTACATATTATCTTATCTTTTTAGGTTACTCTTTGACTGCCTTCTGAACTGCTGGTGGGTTTGTTGCATTTATCTTTATCACTGGTACAATTATTATAATGTTCCGATTCCAATAGCAATTAATACTTATAGGGCTATGTAGGGTCTGCGACTAGGTTACACAAAATGGAACAAGGTGTAAGCATTTATGTAAGTTGAGAAATGCAGTAAGTAAATAGATTATTTTCTCAGCAGGGATCTCTGCACTGAACCTGACCTGACACACATATTTTCACGCATCTACTTAAATAATTCACCCGGGATAACAAAAACAGTCATGGATGTTTTGCAGAGAAAATTGTAGAAAATTGTTTTTCTTACTCCCAAATGTTGGCCTTCGAGGAAGACTTGAGGAAGAGCGATATTTTGATTGAAGTTAGGAAGTCTGTGCCTGATTTCATTCTGGATGGATCTGTTCATATAACAATCTCTCTCGTCGAATTTCACTAGTAGTGTCCTTAAAATTTGTTTCACTTTTTGACATCTTTGGAATGTGTCACGAACGACTCCCATACTCGTCACGTAAACAACCACACGCCCTTGCTCCTTGTCGTTGTAAGTCTGTAATGAAAAATAAAAGTTTATTCATTAGTAAATATCTCAATCTCTTAAACACATTGTCATTATGTTATTTATTCACGTACGATAAACACACCTAAATAAAGAATCGTCAATTTTTAAATTTTGGTACAAATATGCAAAGAAATTTGTTTTCCTGAGGAAGTTGTACTTATGACTTATGAGGTTCATTCAGTGTGACAATACAATTCAGTGGAACTGATCATTCATCCCATGATACATTAGGCCAAGGTAAAAGGAGTCGAATTTCGTTACAACGTCGAGTCGTCGTCAATCAAATAATCGAGAAACTCATCGAGATATACAGAAATAACACTTCATTGTCGAATGCGTTTAAAACATTCTATGCAATTTCTAGTTAGCAAGGATTTGCACCATTATTCATGAAAATGCATTTGAGCAGTTTACCACATGGCTATTAGTAAAACCACTGTACAATATTCTATTTAGTTAATGAATAGTACTTTCATATTTTATGAAATCATCGGAAATTTTAATTACGATTTGCAAAATTACTTTAATAATTTCAGACAACGGTCAACAGAATTAACCTATGAATAGTTTTATTAACATTGGAAAATAAATTAAGAAACATAGAAGTAATTGTAATTGTTGAATTTTTAACACCTGTTAAAAAAACAGGAAAGGAATTTAATACATCCTTTCTGTAAATGGTGAGTGCATTTTCCTTTGATGCAATTAACAACTGCAGTGAAGTGCTGCAAGTGCAGGAAATTATGTAGTACGTATTCTAGAGAGTTTTGTCGTCACACAGAAGTTACCTTCTGTTAACAATTACGTATGGATATAAATACACACTAAGGACATTTTACGAGTCCATAACTTTCTACTGTAGTTAGATTTAATTTCCATCAACGTATTTGAATTTCAAATAATCGAAATGAAAAGCTTGATCCTTTTTGCACCGTTTAAAATATTAGCAATAAATAATTTTAAGTATAATTATGAGCTCAGGAAAATGGCATTTGTTGTGATGGACTCAAAAAGCAATTTATTAAAATGAGTTATGGCAATGACTAAAAAAGCGTGAAAATCTATTTTAAATTTAAAGTGGAGATAGTAGCATTTTATTTATGGGTGCTCAAAGAAATGGAAATAATTATCTCGTTAATTGTCAGTGTAAATATTCATTAATTAGAAAAGTGTATTTCACGCTTGCCCCCGTTATACCTAAATAAAGATTTTGCCAAGTACAATGCAACTCATTTTCTCACTAATAAATTCATCGTATTGGTGCATTTAAATGCATTTCTATTTAGTCTTCCACATGAAATGACATTTTTCAGTCCTACATCAAATGGTAGACATTTGAAAGTTTGACTTTGATGTTTATAACGTTCTTCAGATAATGTTATTTTTAGAAAAGCCATTTGCTTATTTACGGTTGAAATAACATGATAACTTTTTGTAGAAGAAACTAGAAAGGAGCTCAGCAGCATACGTACCCCACCACCATGTACACTGCGCGTGTACCTATAAGATATTACACGACTACCTTAGTAATTCTTTTGGTGCAACAAATGATTTTATATCCAAAGGCAAGTAAGTAACTACCTAATGCACTTTGAGTGTTAAATGCACCTTTTAATATGTACATATAAAGGAATAAGAAGCAACCGATCTTTAAATGCACAAATTAAGTAAGGCAGAAGCCTATCGCAAGTAAATTGAAGGCGTCGCGCAGCTAAGAGTTTTAATGACGTAAAAATAATGTTTTTCTGACTGCGGTTTGCTACAACGTTGCTTACATGCTAATACATGGCTACTGAAAGTTCCTGAGTCGCTGTGTTACTCAACAAATCACTTACGCGTTCTCGTAATAACCTATCCAAACAGCAACAGCAGAAATTATTGTAAACAATTCAAATTAGACCATTGATGAAAATACTCGTTTCTGTTCCCTGCAAGTAATTACAACCAGAAAACAACGTGCAAGTCAGTGCAACCATGAGAAATTTTTCAAGATTCCAAGATTTGCATAGCACGAGATGAGATGCCTATTAGTACACGAAAGTGTGAGAAGCAATGTAAAGTGCTGCAGAAATTGAATAAATTGTGGAAAACTGTATGATTGAGTACTCAAGCACACAAGCAATACTACATACATATAATAAAGACTAGAGTGATCTTTTGCACTGCTTCGATTTTCTTGCACCAGCTTGCAATCAAATTCGTATGGATTTAGGTACTGTGGAGGTATGCGTGATGTAGCAGGTAGTACATATAAATACTGTCAGTATACTAAACGTAAGGTATAGGATATTGATAAAGTGAATGGAATGTGCAGCATCAGAGCAATACTTCAATTGAATCGTTACATATGAAAGTTAATTGGGATTTTCATTTTACTGAAGCTGAACTTGAGTAGTCTACTTAGATATGGATTAGGATATGGATACGAGAAAGATCTCCCTGTAATACCTTAAGTTAATCTCAGGTCGAGTCATGTACAACCACCACTCGTGTTACAACGCATTTATTTCTTTATTGTACTGCGATTGTAAAGATCAACAGCTCGTCAAACCGTGCATCGACATGCGATGCGTTTTTTCTGAGTCGAGTCGAGTCTTACAGATGATCCGCTTCTTTTGGTGTATAAAACATATGCTGTCTCTTGAGAATTTTGTCTCTCTTCTTTTATTAACAGTTTGTCAACACAGCGCGCTCTTGCACATACATAATGCAAGAGAAACTAGATGGATAGGAAAACATGATGTTGATGCACTCAACTAATTGTTATAAATTCAATGCGACGTGGCAAAGAATCAGTTGATGTGCACCTGACACCTTAAATATTCCATCGTCATTACGAAGAATTACGCGCATTCTAATTATAATCTTGTAACGTATTTAAGGCTAAATTACACTTTAAAATGCTCCAATTAGTTCAAGAGTCATGAATACACAAAATGGAGAAAAGCATTTTAATAGCCGAAAAGTTTTTGAAAAATTCATTCCCTTCAATTGCCATGCCTTGGAGTTCACGCACATTCACGCAATTATTATACACTACTCATTTAGTCACATAGGTAGTGAGTAGTAATTAATAATCAGTAATGCGTGTACGTGTGTAAGCATTCTTTCTGTGCGTTGAAACTGAATCAATGTATTTTTTCATTGTCTTCTTGATAACAAAATAAGTTGCACTGATGGTAAAACTGTTTTACTCTTTCTTAAATGCCTTTCTCTGCCCTGCTCTACAAATGCATCACTTTTTTAATTTGTAGCCGCCCATGGATAATAAACGTAGTATGTATTAGACTACAGATAAATATTCTTCGAGGTCTAATTATATTTCATTCTTTATTAAGATTCAACCCTTTTTCGCAGAATGGAAGTCTTCTTATGGAGCAGTGATAGAGAGTTTATATCAATCTCCTTCTGCCTGTACATACTTCAGTATATTTGGGGTGCACCACACAAATATGATTTTTATGTCACAACTAACAATAAATAAGCAGCCAGTACAAAATCGGTATTCGGACAACAAACCCCAGCGACAACTCAACCCAGAGACAATGTACCCCACAACAACTGAGACTGAATACGCACTTTAATTTTATATTTTATTAATTATTTACTGTAGGTGTTGTATTAATGTATTATAAAGCTTATATAGTTATGTGCCTATTGTGAATAGTAGGATTTCGACTGACAAAATGAATGGTACGCGGGCCTATCAATACCCGCA
>JABASC010005360.1:0-10335 GCA_019776185.1 Plutomurus gul
GACAAAGAATTTAATTTTAATAGTGTTACAGTTACGCTTATCAAACGGGAAACTTCTAAACCTATTCAACAGCCTCTCTCTGATGGATATAATAGTATAAGATTTCAAAATTCTATAAATACGATCAGTAATCCATTATCTGCTCCACCAATTTATTCCAGGCCGTTTTTACACGAAGGGAACGGGAACGTCACGATAACTCCAACCCAGTTGGATTATCGTCCTAAATCAGCATCCGTGGCTTCGAAACCGTTTACCCCTGGTTCGGTTCGCCTGCACCGAATCTTACAAAGGGAAGCAGCTTCTTCCGCCCCTGCAGGTCAAATTCAGCGTCGAGCTGCACAAAGAAAACTACAAATGGCAAAAATGCTCAGCAATGGTGGACTCAGCGCAGTTGCATTGAATTTCCAAAGGAACCATCATGACAATTCTCAGAATCAAAATGACCCCTTATTCGTCGCCTCTCGAAGAGCACGTAGCAATAATTTTACTTTGAAAGAAACATTCGATCTTTTAAAAATATGGGCCAGTCCGGAAATGCAGTGGCAGATGAAGCACAACTTTAGAAATTTCAGAGTGTGGGAAGCGATCTCCTTTGCTATGCATGAAAGTGGTCATGACAGAACAGCCATTCAGTGTAAAAATCGTATTCAAAATCTTACCTCTATATTTTACCGAATAAAGAAGTCCAAACAGGATTACCGAACGTTCAACTTTCCCTATTATAAACTCATTGGGGACGTGTTGGATGGCAAGAAGAATATTAGTTCTTCAATAAATCCCTCTACAGCAATGTCCCTTAGTAATAGCGCCTTTTTGAAAAATAACAATAGTGGAGTCACTATCAGCCCAAGTCAAAACTCAACGGCAGGGTAAAATATTTTTTGCACATCTTTTTTTATAATATTAATACCTGAAAACAGTATTCCATTTCCATGTTGTAAACTTTTGTAACATTTTTATAGCATTTTATTAATGTGGATTTCAGGTTTGCAGCTCACATGGCTCTCGTCGAAGAGTATCAGCATTTAATTAATGGAAATCCGGAAGTGTATATAACCCCTGCAGGTGGACACAGTAGTTCCAATAATAGTAATTCAGGACTCAATGTTCTTTCACCTGAAGTTAGTCTAAGTGAAGGTGACTCTCCTATTCGAGTAGAAAATCAGGCGTCGCGATCTTCCACAAATCCTGCCTCACAGGCCTCTTCATCCAAAGATACACCAAAATCTAGCATTGGTGAGTTGAAATTGATGTTTGTACATGAAAAATGTGGATTAAATATTAGTTATTATTTACGAACTTTAAAAAGTAAAGGAGGTTGAAGATGTGCATTGATATTTTGATATTTTTACTTACTTATTACTGATTACTCACAAAACAAAATTGAAGTAGAAACATATGTATATATTTGATAAAGATGATAATAATATTCCACTAATTCCACATAGTAATTTTTAACGGAAAAATTACTATGTGCAGTAATCATACCAATTAAATGTAAATACTGATCAATATTTATTTCTTTACTTGTGAATTTAATAGCTAGTATCAATCGCAACGGAAGTGTTAATCCAGCGGCTCTGTTGAAAGTGGAAACAGAGGATAGCGTTACCGTTACAGTTACTGAAGACCCGAATAATTCAGAAAATGAAAAGTATGACAATGAGAACGACATGGACAATTCAGATCTCGAGGATAATATGCTTGGACAGCTGAATGACAGTCTTTCTGAGTAAGTTGGCCTTTAAAAAGCCTTGTCATTCAAACAATCTGTGTCATTTCTGTACTGCACATGCATATCAGTAGGTAATAGGTACTGCAAAATCTTGTATCGTTTGGCTATATCGAAAACAGATGAGCAACATAATTGTCAATTACTACAAATTATTCATTTATTTTTATTTGGATGTAATAGTTTCAATGTACAACCAATTTTAGAATGGATGACGATTTAGTATATTGTGTGATATGTCGTAGTTACAAATCAATGCACTTTTACATATTTTAAAAGGAAAGCATAAGTATCGATCGCAGGCATTCTCCCGGGAATGCGTATACAAAGATATTACTCGGGGCTAACGTTATCAGAGAATAAGTTGACAAAGTTTCATGCGTGGTTATGAGTGTAGTAGTGAAGTTAGCTTTAATGAAGAATGGTTGCTCACATCTGCGCAGAAGGCACAAGTTAAATAAATTGGTTGCTGACTTGACTTATTCCTCGGATTTCTGTATGATTACCTATATACAACATAGATGCTCACTTCATCCACATTCCTGTTCGTGGAGAAGAATAGGGAGAGTATTTGCTGTAGGCACTGTTATTTGATCAATATTTAATCTAATTGTTTCTTCTTATTCTATTTGCTATAAAGAGGAAATGATGGTTTTCCTGCTGCCAGAACTAAGCGTTCTTTCTCTGCCAATTATGCTCCATACGGCAAAGCCAGTTTTACATCTGGTCTTGGGAATGGGAACGCGGCGAAAAGACCTCGTGGGGCTTCAACGGCCACAAACGCGTCGTCCAACCCCGATGATCAAATTGGAGCATATCTTGCGGAGATGATTGACATAGAGAGACAATGGTTGGACATGGAGAGGGAGAGAGCAGAGAATGAGCGCTCCATGATGATGTACATGATGCAAATTCTTCAAGCTTTAGTGTGTCCTGGACAGTCTCAAGATGAAAATGACGATGAAGAGATCAATGAAGAGAACGAGAATGACGGGATGGATGGTGAAAGTCCCGAGAATGAAAATGAAGACGATAATGAAAATGAGGAGAATGAGATTCATCAAATGATTGAGCAGGAAGAAAATAATATGGACGATGGAGAAGACGGTGACCCAGACGAATAACTCTAGATCATCATTAAAAATTTCGACATTATTTAATTCCAGAAAGATCTTTTTTAATGGTTGTATTATAATATTATTCCCAAAATTGTTTGTTAATTAATTTAGTAGTGTGGTTGGTGAAGAAGGAAGAAAAAGGAAGCCTTCCTATCCATGTACATTCAAATTTTCGATAATTATGTATGTACCTATTGCTTACTTAGGATTTCTTGATACGTGTTTGAATTTTTTTTAGGTACTTTTGTTGGCCAAAGCAGTACCTTTAGTAGTAGGTCTACTAATAAATTGACTGCTTTAATTAATTCATTACATTTTATACGCTTTTTCTTAAAGTACTATTTAGCTTACCTCTGAGAACTGAAATGAAACTCTTCCCTATAATCCATGGAAATTATTACGAAATGACAACGTTTCAAAATTTTAGGTATTCAGATAATCTGTTAACAATAACATGATAATGATAAATACTTAGAAACATGTATTTCCGTAGAACTGTACTGTACCAATTGAAAGTATAAATGCTTTAATTCTGGATGAATATTGTAATTATAAATTAAGGATATAAAAATATATTGTTAGGCTAGTTAAGTACTTGTTACGTGAACCCGAAGCATTTGGCCCACCGACAGAGCTTTTAGCGCTGCTGGTGTGGTAGTAGGAAGGTTTTGGCTAGATAACATTCGCAAGTATACAGATTCGCATACAGTTTACAGATAATATCAACATGATATGAATATGCCATAAGACTCCAACCTATGCAAATTTTATACTGAATGGTTGTTGTACACCTGCAAACGAGTAATTAATACGGTTAACCTACATACTATACTGCTATAATAACGAAAAATGTCGTACAAAATCATATTGGAAGAGAAACTGATTACTTACGTGTCATAATCTAATTAATTGTAGTGAAAGAGTTACCTATGTAGTGTATCATATGAATTACCTAAGGTAAGAAAATCATTGTTATAGTTCATGGTAGGAAAATAGCATTGGGAAGTCTGCGTGGACTTGAAACATCCAATAATAGTTTTGAAAATATGTTAATAATTTTTTAGTGACCATAGTCTTCGAATGTGTATCGGCATACTGCTTCTCTAATTCTATTTACATTTGTAATGCTTGTATTGTGATTGTTTCTGTGGCTGCCATGTATTGTCTAGTTCTTATGTAATGAGTGCCTCTTGTAATTGTTATCTCACTTCGTCTCACAACAAAAGGAACCTTCGTTAATCGTTATTATAGAATCGTTGTAAAACATAAACATAATTTATCTTTTAATTTTTTTTATACACCTGTAAAATACGTAACTGTACTTACGTATATTCGGGAATTGATTGTGAGAGGTTCCTTCTTGGCATTTTCGTATGATCCTTCATTTGAAATTAGTATTATCAGGTATTATATGCGTACACATAAGTGTTGTCTTGCGGTGTTCTCTCGTTCTTTGTATCATGGTGTAAAAAGTAATAAATGTTTTCATCACTTATCTTTTGCATTGGATTTAAATGTGACAAGTAAAAATATTTATTACGTTTTACTCTACGATCCATTGCCCCTACTTTGAAAGCAATTGTTATTTACTCTCTACAATGTGTACTTAAACTGTGTAAGCGGCTCTCATCGACTCGCAATGCGTAATACATTATTTGACTCTGTGTAAAGTGTAAATGAACCGCAGCCACTACTACTATTATTTTGTACCTTATCTTAAATATTGTTAATGTTATATACTTAAAATTATGGTGTTGTTACACGTAATTGCGTAATTTAGTTCAGTTCGACGTATATCCAGTTAATGGAGTTGGAATACTATTATATATTATTTTTGGATTACGTACGAATGAATAATAGGTAGGGAAACAACCACGTTTGCATTTAAATCCACGACTGACGTATAAAATGATATTATGTACTATTCACAGCATTATAGAATATTCTGTTACATTTACCGAATGTTTTAAGTGATGTTATACACAAAGGTGTGTACAATTTGGATGAAAGGGCATAAAGTGGCGGCTTATTACTTGTTTTTACTATTCTTACATAATTTGTTAAACCTTAAATCTTCTTCGACACGTCATATTAAAATCAGTTTTATATTTTCAGGTTAGTTTGCTTAGAAATAATTTGAAGAAAACAATTCTGCAAACTTTACAAAATTTTGTTAGAACTGAGCAATTCGTGTAAACGTAATTGAAATTTCGAATCCCAAATCTGTTTTCATCAACGTTGGGAGGACTTTAGTGAAATTTATGTATTCGGAAAGGTCAAGTATAAAATATTGTAATTGAATACCTACTGCGTGATTGTATTTTGTAATTTGTATTTGCAACTTAAAAGTATTTAATTTGCAATAATGCATTTTTGTATTCAGACAAATCTACTTAATTTTGTCATGACACACAGTATTACCATTTATGAGTGATTATGAAATGAATTTCATTAAATGCGTGCTCGTTCGGGTTCAAAAGTGAATGAATAGTATATGCTATAGAATTACCTTTGTTTAGAACTAGCAAATAGACAGTGGAGATGTAAAATTGTACAAAAAAAGAATATATATATACTTTAGCTATAACATCTACATTTCAGACGATACACACAATACCAACTCAGCAAAGAACCTTTATTGGGCAATAGTGAGTACTAAAATTTATATTTAAATTAATACTAGACTAATTATAACCTAACTCTTAGGTTATTATGTATTGTGTACATACTGTGAATTCTGGATGAATACTGAATGTTGTTAACTAGGATGTTCGCAAGTGAAGCAGATTAATTACATATTAGTAATAGAAAGTAGGAGATCTGTAAATAATCTGTTACTTCAAGTAAAAAAACAAAGGCAATTAAAAATGCATTTAATTTCTTATGATTAGCTGTAGTAGTCGAACTCTGAGTGGTAGCTCTCTTGTCCATGGCGTGTCATAGCTCTTACACTGTAGCAGGTAACTCATTGAAAGACTTATGATTGTGTAACTGATGGAAATGCTAACAAATAGTAGGAGTTAATTTGACTTTGACTACCTATAATGAATAAGGAGACCTTTAGGTTATATATATGTAAGTATATATATATAATATGCGTACATACGTAGAAAAACAACATTATTGTGTTGAAAATTATGTACTGTGTTGACAGATTGCTTTGTAATCAAGAAACGTGAAAATTGCAAACACCTCGTTTTTATCACAAACTATCGTATCGTATAGTACATAATGTCAACTGATTGGATTGGTTAGTGTTCCCAGTTGTTACAATGCAATAATTTGTGCCAAGTTGCTGCGAGTCCTTCGTCAAGTCTTGTACACAATCAAAAATGAGAAGGAATGAGAGGCAACTTAATACCTTAAATGAAACACTATACTCTACATCTATACCATATATTTACTTATACTTAAAAAGTTAACCTTCATCCCTCTTACATTGTAACCATTATAGACATTTTTGTACGAAACGATAAAATGGTCGAAACGGATATGAAAGAGATGTAAAATATATTATTATTATGCTAGAGACTTTAAACCTGCTGGATTACTCAATTTAATGTTTGTGGTTAAATAACAGGGCACTAGTAGTAGAGACGACCAGGATGACTTCAATGTAACCATTTGCATAATACTTTTAGGATTGCAGTTGCTTATTGTTAGAGGAAAGAAGGGAGTAGTAGAATCCAGTATATTGTGTACCATGTACTTTTATTAGGATTAATATCATTCTTTTTGTATTAATTATGTAGAGAGTAGCTACTTTTTTATACTTTTTTGTATGTTTTGTTTCTTTATAATTGTTAATTCTTGACAATTACTGCGTATATACTTACCAAATTAATACTGAAAACAGTTTAAGCACATAACACCTAGTAATTGTTGTTTGTATTTGAATAAGTTAATGCGCGCATGTATTATAAACTGCTACAAGTCTAATGTTCCTTCATCACTCTGTTTACTGTAAAATTATTACCGTGCGTGACTATAACTGCCAACTCATGTTAGGAGGTACTTCTTACTTATTGCCGATTGTGAAATAATGTAATTGTTGTAGTCATTTTATGAAGCACTCTGAATAAACATAGAGAATTCGAATTTTATTGTTTTGTTTCATATATTTCATATCTGAATTCTCGATTCAGTGCGAACATTGGTGTATGAATGATGAGGGAGTATTCATGCAATTAATTATGTGTTTGCTTATACTAATACTGAACCCAAGCTAACCGATAACTATCGTTTACACACACCACTAGCTGTTATTTAAGAAATCTCTTCCAAACTTTATGTGTCCGTATTACAGACTGTAAATCCACATGATTCTACATACCTATTATATAATTTGTGTGTTCAACAAAATAGTAAATTTTTCATTAGACAAGGGAATTTGTTATCAGATTTACAATTTGACAAAAGAATCAACGAGCGAATTTCCTTCTGCCTTTCGGAGCTAAAATTGGATACGCTGAAATTAGCACCGATTGCGCGTTTTGAGCCAATTAACAGCTCATCTTATCCAATAGTTTTACTGATTTTATGAATGTTGAAATTTAGGAGCCCAGCTCCTTTCTCAATACCCTGAAATCAGACTCCGGCCGTAATGCCGATCAATGCTCACTACACACCGTGTCTCAAATCCTCAAATTCAGCGCTTCATAAAAGTACTTATCCCATTTGAAATTATAGGAACCCACAGCAAAGATATAGAGAAAATGCGTTGAAAATGGCTCCGGTAGTCTTGAGGTCGGTGAATCAATAATGTGCAAAGCGATGTATCAATTTTTAAAATAAAAAACCGAAATTTTCTGCTTTAGAAGTAGCTCCCTGATTTGACCAAATGAGCTGTATGGCTCTACATAAACGTCAATACTACCGCATTCGCAGCTAATTTCAGCGGATCAAATTTTAGTTCCGAAAGAGCTAAAATTATAAAAATATGCACAACCGGAAGGGTCGCGAGATAAATTCATTATATTCACCGTGTGTGGACTGTGGACTAGAAAAGAATCTATCTATTTTCTATCTATTCCACTACATGATAAATGGTTCGTTGGATTTTTAAATATGATAAGTGTTATTGTTATATGGTCCTTCCTGACTGTCTGTGTGGCATTTTCATTTATTCAATAAACTTCGTCAAAGTCGTTGCCCATCAGGAAAGTTACATTAAATTATCTAGGTATAGGCTCAAAATTTGTAGACTTCTATGTACATACATAAGTGCAATCATGATTGCCAAAAGTGTAATAAATATATATATTTACTTGTGTGTTATATCGATTGCTAACATTTCAGAGTCTAATTAATGCTGGTTAAATGGTGTTGGTGGGAACAAGCTAAGGCAACATACGACTATTTTTATTACAATCTACTGATTATGAACACACCATTATGAGTTATTATTAGAAATATATAAACCATGAATAGCTTGTGGTATATGTGCCTCGAACGGGGCTCTTCCAACTTCCACCATAGTCTTGGCATTGAGGAATATGAGAAAGTCTTTAAAACCTTCACGACTATCCGTCACGGCCGCAATGATTATTCCATCATCTTCGCTAATGCCCAAAGGATTTCCAACAAATACAGGCTCACCTGGGAAATACCAGTGTCCTTCATTCCAAACGGACACCTCTTTCGTACTGGTGTCAAATTTACAAAGTGCATTCATGAAAGATCCAGGAGCGCAATTTCCGGTTGCGTAAAAGAACGAGTATTTTCTGCCAGCAAACTTAGGATTTATTGTGGAAAATTCAAATCCTCTTTGACATTGAGAGATGGTTTCCGGAACAAGAAAGATTTGATTTCCTCTGCGAATGGCTGAAGCATTACTTTTGACTTCGACTAGATTCACTTCTTCAGGAACATCTTTTACGTCCACTAGAGGCACGACAAACCGTTTGCAACTTGATTGTTCTCCAAAAATACAATTTCTCTCCCGTAGCAAAGCCAGAGCCATGTTGTCTATCATGCTGGGATCAGGATAAGACGTAATGTCCACTATAATCTGATTATTCTGTTCGTAACAATTTATGAAATGAAAAAAGAAAAATGGTTCTTCTGCAACAAAGTCGGTCTTTATGACCTTTCCAGTTTTCTTGTCAATGATAAAGAAACGATTCTTCAGTTCTGGCCTATAATTTATATATGATATTTAATATTTAAGAGTATGTAGTAAATGCTACATACGTACATATAACTGCAGTAGATATTATACCTCCATTCTAATAGGTCTTTGTACGACTGACTCTTCAGGACTGAAACGAAAGCTTTCGCCACGTTCATCACAAATGGCTGCTCAATAAATATCAACCAGTTGGGGGTCATCCCAAATGACTGTAAATAATTAAAATCAATCGTATGCTGCGAATTGGGATTCAGTTTGTAAGTATTTCTCATAAAAATTATTTAGGTATTACTAACATGAGTATAAGACATGCAAGTACCCCAACTGGAATTTATGGTGCAAATTATCTTCGATTTTCTAAAAAGTTCTTTTGAAGTTTGATTACTGGCCGGGGGAGGAATCTTCAATATGTTATACTTCAATCCTGTTAAAACTGTTGCTCCCAAATTATAAGTCGCTCCTTGTTTGTCTGTGAGAGGATGAGCCGTACAAATGTTTACACCGAGAAACTTATTGGTGTCGTATTTTTCCCCTGTTTGCAAATCGCAGTAGTCGATTTGACGGAAAAAACTCGTTTCGGAAGTCGCAAAAAAATCGCTTCCCAATTTTATGATATTCAATTGAGCGTTATCTGTCAATTCTATCGGCATCTGAAAGTCAATTCAGTTCTGAATAAAATTTCATCGCATGTTGCACATTGGGCGAGTTGAAAAAGGAAAAACTCACTATGGAAGAAATAAATCGGGAGAAAATCCCTTTCGTGGGATCGGGATAAGCCTTCGTTCCGAATTCACAGATAACTGGCCTTTGGGATATCATGGCCCTCCTGTAAGCGTCGGATTGTAGGAACCGTTTTTGGAAGGTAACACGGTCTCCACTGATTTCAAACTTTGAAATCATTGAATAACCATCGAAAAAGTGCTGAAACATATCACACAATAAAGTTTAACTAAAATTGTTCATTTTATTCTCGTTCTTATCGTAGATTTTCAGTGTCTTACTTTCATACTAAATCCACTTTCCAGGTCAAATTTCCCTGGTCCCACGCGGATGAAAGTTCCGCTAACCCATTCAGGAACATTACCTATTCAAAAATTCAACTTTTACGAAATATGGTAAAATATGGCTCAGTGCCCTCATATCCAACTTACCCCACTGACTATTACTATTACATGTTCTCTTAAACATATTTTAGAGAACACATTCAGTAATTCTTAATTTCACATGATTATGTCCACATATATGTTTCTTCTGAATGAACCTAGGAACTACATTTTGCTAATGCTTTCTCAAAAGAAAATGGTGTGGGATATTAAATGAGTTATGCCTTTCAATCAATACAGTTGGTAATA
>JABASC010005361.1:0-10334 GCA_019776185.1 Plutomurus gul
TCTTACGGAATGGGTAGGCTGGTGAAAGAGAATGGCATCCAAGAATTCCAACGAGCGTGTCCACAAGTCATTTTTCAACACTTTATCTCTCCATTCTGCATACTATACTACTAGTCCATTCATATTATCATTATTATGATTATTTGAAGCAAGTGACACGGTGATTCTGTAGGCCGATAACGACGAAGCATTCAGAAGCGGCAGTCCAACACGGAAATAGGCTAAGTAATGAGCAGCGTCATGCGAGAAACAAAAGCAGACCACATGTCAAAATCGCATGATGAACTGTCTTCTTTAGTAGTTGGCTCCAGTTTCTTGGAGGTGTAGAGTCCACTGTGTGCAGAACAGAAATACAGAATAAATAGAAAGTGTTATTCTTGTTTTACAAGCTACAGACTGTAATGTGCACGTGAACTGATACTTTCTACTTCTTGTTCACTGCAATTTCCAGTTCGCTATTGCCGCTACTCATACTTTAATGGACATTTATTAGTTTCAAGTCTTATTTCAATACTATCTCCATTATGAATACTATAAACATCCGGAGGTTTCTTTTCAACTCCCTCGCAGTTCAAACTTTTGTCCATTACTCACCAAAAAAACACTCCCATTCGTAAAGAACTCTATTAAACGTTCTCAGATGTCTCAGGTAGGTATGAATTGGTAGACTAGCTGGGTTGGCGTGTTCAGGTAGACCTACTTTGAATAGTACAAATTTTTGTAGGCCGTCAAAAAATGTTACTGCTTCGCTCTTTAATGAGTTGTTTAGTTGTTTTCTCTGATTACCGCCCAGTTTTCTGCTATTACACACTTACATTCATAGGAAAGTAACACAGATATTATAACTTTGCAATCTTACACAATATGACAATATGTTTATTTAATGCAGTATTACATATTACATCCCGATATATTTGTTTCAAATGTGGAAATGTGCGCCTGTTGAGTTTACTGATTTTGTCATTATTAAATTAAACTTCAGATTCTAGGATATTTTTAAAGTACTATAGATTGTGAAGGATGAGAGTGGTTAAAAATAGGTAAACACACATTCGAAAACTACCTGAAGCACATTTAACGTCTCTTGGGTACGAAAGCGTTAGCTACAATGAGAATACTCAGAGTGCTTCATAAAAGTTTGATTAAAAGCTCCAAACTTGAGCACAGACAAGTATATATGTACATATATAGGAATCATTGAAGAGAAACTGCATGGGAGCTTTAGTGGGTTCCCTCATCCCTCTGTCTGCGCACTTTAGTCTGTTATAAAATCGGTCAAGTAATTGCCCATTATCGAAAGGTATTAAGGTAGTTTTATATCATACACGTATCATAAAACACAGAATTTATAGGCAAGCGAAAAAAGTAATAATAGTATTGATGCTATGTCACCGAATTAGAACAAAAAGCCAGATCAATTTCCGTTTCGTCTGTTTGCACACAAACTTCGATTATTTATCTTGAACCACGAAAGCACAAAGTCGCGTTCTTTGACAGTACTATGGTGTTAGCAAAGCTTAACTTACAGTTCTCAGCTTATTATTAACTCTAATGTGTGTAAACAGTAGGTATGGTTCAGCAGCATATCATAACATCATAATAAGCATCTTGATAATAATGCGCCTGGAAGAAATTGATAGCAATTAGATAGAACAAACTCTATTAAATTTTTCTCTCTTTATTGAGTCACATAAATCATTTGTGCAGAGAGGTAATTACTGGCCTTGTCTAAAGCCAAGTCAAACCACCCAGCAGCTTTGTCTCCGTATAGCATGACGAGCATAAATATCGTAGTGGTCCGTAGTAAATATGTCGCCCTAATATCTCGTCTGCTCTGGTCTCCCATCCGAAAAATCGGTGGGGGATGGAGAAATGGTTTCCTAATATAAAAATTTATTCTGGGCCAATATATGGAAGTTTATGTACGAGTCCATCAGGGGATACACATTTTGTGGTGCATTAAACCTTTGGTCATAGTAATAACGCAGCACACATACGTTTCTTTTGGATTTGCTTCTACGTTTGAACTGTACCTATAGGAAAATGGGCAGGAAAACGAAGAAATAAGTGGTCCCGGCTGTTCTCGTTTGATATCATGCTAAAGCATTGTATTTTGTTCTCTTTGTTTATGTCTTTCATCAAGAAAATCCGAATGCATAAGAATTTCCACTGTTTTCTATTCAACTCAATTTTCAAATTTCAAAATACTAACACACATGTCGCACGTAAATTCCTCGCATTGTGTCATTGTATTTGTTCGTTGAAGCATTTATGTCATCCTCTTTCTCCAGATCCATTTTAATGGTTTTTTACTTGGAGACGAGGGAACCAATGCGAAAAACTTTTTAGATTGGAAGGTTACAGAGATGTTTCATTGTGGCTTGATTGAGCTTTACTTTAGTGTTTACTCGTGTAATGCTATCAGTGGTGGTCCTGTGTATATAAAAGGTTCTTCGACCCCTCTTTCTATAAGATACGTTGATACGCAAAGGAAACTTTATAAGCAGGAAATTCACGGATTTCGGTTTCCACTCTTTTCTCTGTGGTGGGTGAAGAGAGAGTGAAAGAAAAGGGTTGTGGAAGAAATTCACATTCATTCAGTCAGTCAGTGGAACTGATCTCTTGTCTACTCTTGGTGACCGAAATGAATGTAGCGACACATTCTGCGTACATCAATGTACTGCGTATCTGAGAAAAAGTTGGGAAACGTACACTTGTACCCAGAGTTATGGTACATCTTTCTCCACAAACTATTCCAAGCATCCAATCCCACTTATTACACTCACAAGACAGTAAAGATACACTAATGGCACAAGAATGTTTAGTATATATATTTTATTTTTTACATTTACTTTAGTGCCAGAGACTCTTTAAGACAGAGAATTTATTTCTAAGTAGGAAGTAGTCTTGTTTAAATTATCTGATCAGCTATTTTTGTCTTGTTTGCCATTGTATGTAGTATATTAGCTTCTATATCCATCGCTTTGGGCTTTGAACAGGTCTGTTATAGTAAATATTATAGTCGTACATACATAGAGTATTAGTAGGGAGAACAGTGTACAGGAGGCAGTACACGGAGAACGATTGAGAAAAAAGAGAATGAACATGAAGACGAGTTGCGGGGGCACTCGACGGACGGGGTGCTTACTCAAGTGTTACGCTCTATGGGAAAAAGAGAAAAGAGTGGAGAGAAAAGTGGAGTGAAAGCGAAAGTCAAGTCAAGGGAATGGAATGGAGACGTGATGTAATGTAATGCAATATAGAGCATCGAGTGTATTGCGATGCAATGGATTTGAAGAACGTTGAAAATGATGATGGTGACGGAGTTGAATTGAAGTTAAGAAGAGGAGAGAGAGAATCAGAGATGAGAGTTGACTCCCTCTCTCTCGCTAGCTCTCTCTCTCCTTCCGTCCAAAACGAGACTTTTCCACATCCAGCACCGTCAAGTCAACTCAACTGACTGAGGGAGACATAAAAAAGCCCATTGACTTATCGCCTTGAAAAGATGTCATGAAAATTATCACTGTAATACTCTTAACTCTCGCTGGAAACTGTGGGGGCTCTCTCGCTGAAGAGGCAACTATGAAAATGAATGTACCTATGCAGCAGCATTTACATATTATGTGAAATGGTTGACAGAATATTCTTGATATTTCTCATGCCTTACGGAATTTTAGGCTCTTTTACTCTTGTAGAACTGTCTCGTTTTCTGTCCTCTCAGTCTTCCCCCTTCAATCCACAAGCCCATGATTGTCAAATCTAAATCCAATTAGTGTAATAACTTGATATGGAATAATATGGATAAGTTGAAGTTGAATGGAAGTGCAATTACTGGAAATGCAACCCTATGTTTCCAACTTTGACAATTGTGTAGGTGTAAACCTTCACTTATTAACGAAAACATTTAATTGTGCGTTGAAATTGCCTCCAGCAATCACAGAAACAGTGGCAATGCGCCCCTAGCATAATCTGCTTCTATCCCTGTAAAAAATATTCTATGCATGGTATGCCTTAGTTATACAGTCACATATACATACTTCATTATTATCATTATGCAACTAACTGCTCTAGTTGTAATCATGAATATTTGCATTATTGATTTTTGAAAGTATAAACTAGTTGACTAAAATTTAAAGTGAACCCACTTCACTCTATTCTCCGAAAACTTACTCATTTCCTCATTTACACAATTTCTTGTCTAAAAAGATTTACATACACGAGACATTCGGCTAATATTTTCAGTTGTTTTTATTATGACTACTGCAGAGAACTCTATGTATTCCAGAGTCATTGTCCTCTCGTGTGTTTCAAAAGTCATAGTTTTGGTGAGACAGTCTCCACGCATTATTTATTATAATCGGTGCGTATGAGTCTGTCTGGCTTAAGGCAAAAGCCTATACACCAAGTGTGCAGTTGTTACCCAAGTTTCGTTGGCTTTAATGTTCAAGAATGAGATAGTGGGTCGTGCTTTGCCTCAAGTTACTTACTTACTTAGTTAAATTACTCGCTACTCCATTCGACTCACTTTCTCTCCTTGTTTTCTCTCCTGCCAACTCCTTAAATGATTGCATACGCTGCGGCGTCTCTGCTTTCCTACTCTTCATTTGAGCCAAAGAGCAAACTATGGGGAAGATAAATGCGCCTACAGCAACTCAAAGAGAAAGCATTGACTGCAGTAGATAGTAAATACACAACGTCTTCTTCAACGTGTCTCTCTCTCTCTCAGACAGTGCACCAAAATGCAATTCTATTCACAATTTTGTGTAATGAAGCAATGTTAATGGCTGAGCTTTGTATATTATACGAAACTGCAGACACATACACATGAGGTGTACTCAATGCTGGTCCTTTCCTTGTATTATCTGTTTAGATTGACTATACTCCTACTATGCAACACAGTGGCAAGCAGAATACAATATATAATGCAATGGTTGCAGTACAATTGGAAAGGGAAGTGAGTGGCGCACGTGATGAGAAGTGAAAAGATTCCCCCATTTAACTCATTTCCATAATTTCGTTTAAAATTCCACATTCCTTTACACCCCATCACCTCTTATTAATTTCAATATTCTCCTACTCACTCCTGTTCTCAATGTAAAACAATCAAGACAAAGAATCAGTGAAAGTGTTGAAAGATATCTATTCTCCGTGGTGTTTATACTCCACGTAAGAATTACACATAAATACTGGTAGCTGAAGCTACAGCGGAAACAGATTATAAAAGTTACCCTATCACAATTTACTAATGTATAATATCCTCCACTTAATCCGGTAGATGCTCGTCAACTGTTTCTATATAAACTGTGACGCTTTTAAATTCTTTTTGCACTCACTTGCATCGGTGGTGGGAATGAAGAGCAACGTTTTTCTTACTCTTCATCTGCATATTCACGGTGTTTTAATTAAGTGTGCTGAATCAGCAGAAAATATTTAATTAATCTCCTATCGCATCAATAAAAGTTGTTGTATTAATTAATAGAGTCGTTTTGATTTTCTCTGGTACTACAAGAAACAATTTATCTACAAAGTCGGTTTTCTTGATGGAATTATAAATGCCCATTGCAGTGCAGTCCTCTGGAATAATATTAATTCTCGCAGAAGTGGACAACCCAGCTTTTTCGAAGATTTTATGCACTCACTACGGAGCATGGTATAATCTTCATATTATTCCACATATAAGACAGCTGTAAATTGTAGGCTATAGTATACCAAAACTCTTTTATGATCTTTCGCACATTTCACCCTAAAAATAAGCCGGGTCTTTATGAGTGAGTAGAGAAATAATTGTCCTGTGACATTCACTTCCATAGTAGCAGTTAGGCTTTAAGTGTAACTCATACATTAGGGAGACTTTCCGTCAGCATGTGCTATGCTGTTGACGTTTTCACTGTTGTTTTATGTTGGATCGAGTGTTCAAGTGGAGGTTGAATCAAAAAAGATTGAAAGGATGGAAAAGGATGTTGAAAAATTAAGGGGAATCCCCAAAATATAGCAGTCAACCCATTCATGTCCTATACGGATGTATTCTCTTCTATTATGCTATTATATGTATCTATCCATATTTCCTGGAACTACATTATACAATGTATACAAGGCTGAATCAACTCTCTGGAGTTTTCAGTCAAATACCAACCACAAAAAATCAAGTGTTACCTTTACCGAGGGAAGAACCAGCAGGCATCCACCCACACATGTACTTACTACCACCACTACTTATACGTTATATGTATATCATCAAAGCACTTTTATAATATGCCTATAAATATAAGTAACATTGCAATTCTGTTGCAGTTATATTACATTAGAGGTACATATAAGATATAATAGAATAAGGCGGCTAACACGGTGCTACGACTGCTCCTGCCCCTCACTACATAATCTCAAGGGTTGTCGGTGTCACTTGTAAAAGTTCCAACAGAATATCTACCAGCCACTCAGTCAGAGTCAGAGTCACCGAACTATCTAATCTGTATAGTCGAGTCAAATTGAACCTAAGCGATCTACAGTGATGTCAACTGAACTTTTTCACTTTTTAAGACAGGCTGGCAGATCAATGTCATCCCTTCTCATCAGATCGACGCACTTCAGAGAAACGCTCGTCGTACTTTTTGTCTTAGAGAAGTATCTACTCTGTAGAGAGACACCATACCTAACCTTTTGTTGCACATGATAGCGTGGTGGTGAGAGAAGGAAATGCAGTAGAGCTAGTATACTCACTACTCACTCCTTCTTACTGCACAATGCATTACCAAGAGAGTGTTTACAGTTTTCAGTCAGTCACTACGCACAGTGCATCCTCTATAACATTTCCCATCTCATTCCATTATAGCAGCAGGCTTTTATATATGTGGGATTGAAGCACCTCTTGTATTTGATTGATTAGAGGCCTTAAGAAACTCGACTGGCAATATTACACTGTATAATATAACTGCTGATAAGTTAATTAGCCAGAAGGAAGCTTTTTTTCCGCATTAATTAGTTGCTGAGTTTCTCAACAGTGTACAGTAAACCTGATATTAATAGAAGCTAGATCGATTTCCATTTCCAGGAATATGTACATAATATTTATCTACATCAATATCCTTTATGGCCAATTTTTTCCAATGCAAAGACAGTGTAATAGGTACTTATGTACCTTTTGCATATTTCCAAATTTAGCAAGCTACCTATTAGCACATTTCTTTACTTGTTTTGGCACTTTATTCCGTAATGTGACTGGTTTGGGTTTAAGGAGCCCTGCTGCCATGTGCACACTTTACTACGTCAGCGTATGAGTCCGCATACGAACTAAATGGTACGAATGTAGCAGTATCTTCCTTTACTTGGTGCTGGCATGTGGCCAATATCATCATTGTAATTATCAGGGGAGTAAAAATAAGAGAAGAGTGGGATTGAAAGAAAATACCCATTAGTATGCTCTGGAGCTTTTGGTGATGGGAGAGACCCGTGGTTTCACTTGGACTGCTCTACTGCACTCTCGCTGCACTGCCTGTCTCTTCTTCACACACAAGATGCTTTTCGTGAGCACCATCCCCGATTGCACTGACTCAAAGTTGCACTACTGCACAGTTATAAACTGACAAAGTGTACCTTTAGATAGCAACGGTGTAGCACGATGCTATTGCACGAGTCAGTCCCAATAACAGTCTCATTGCCTATCTCTCGACTATATACCGAATGCGAACTTAACTGCTCCGTACAAAATACTTAGCAGTCAGTGTTAGTGTTTCTCTCATCTTAAGAGTTGCTCCTTGGTAGCAAACCACAGAGACTACAACTCGGGAGAGGGGACTCACACTCTGGTCTGGTCGTCGTCTGCTACTGGCTCACAATAAAATCTGCTAACATAATCTGGTCTGTGTGGTAAAGGCAAACTGATTGTGGACGTGATCACGGAAGATGAGTTGACTTTCCTCTCTTCTGTAACAACCGTAGATATTATCTTCAAGTGACTATTATGAATATCCAACTGAATCTGAACAGCTCGACAAAGTGCAGCCATAATGACAATTATGGACACTGTGCTTCACAAAGCAAGTTTTCTAGTCCAGTCCAGCAAAGTCGTAGACCCACTACTAAATACTATACTTCTATTTAAGTTCAAATCAATTTATTTCTATTAGTAAGAAGAAATGCCAGTGCAGTGTGCAGTGCAACATTGCTTTTACAAAATTGTTAGGAGCGTCTGCTTCGAATACAGAAATTCTATATCTGGCATAGCAGATGTTCCCCACACATTGCACTATTAAATATATAAGAGTGTATCTGTACTAATCGTTATCTCTCTATTTCATAAGATATTTTCCCTGATTCTATCTACATATTGCACTTACTTAACTGCACTGCATCACATCATTCTACCCAATTCTCCTCTATTAACGTCCCTGCCTGCAAGTCCGCCCTGTCTGGAATGCAATAAGGACACAGGAGATAAAGTCTCACCTCCCCTTCTGCAGTAGTATCTGTAAGTGTCCACAGGAGATTTGTCCCATTTATACAACTAATCAACTTTTACACTACTAATAACGAAGCACACAGTTGTGCTGACGCTTCCTAATAAGCTCGACCCACACACACACACACACAACCCGTAAGTCACACGAAAGAAAACAACTTGGCTTCGCCTCCACTGCAATGACTTGCAATCAACGGATGATAGTGATGAAGATGATGATGAGAGAGCAAACAATAATAATACTTCGAGAGGATACATTGTTTGGTCAAGCGTGCATCCTATACTAATATAGGTAAAAGTATAGTAGGTATAGTCTCCGCCATTCTACACCATCGAGATCAGTCATGCCTGTCTGCGTGAAATGAGCTGTGTAGTTTTGGACCATGTTCCTTCCTTTATTAGTAGTAGATGGAAACTTGGCCGTTCAACAATGGACGGTGGTCATACGAAGACAATGCCAGGGACTTGTGGAAATCTTTCATTCCAAACTCTTTAACAAATAGTGCAGAATATTACACAGTAAATTAGCCCTGTCTTCATCCACAGTGTGTTTTCAGTAGGAGTACTCATGAGTTGTCTTCAATAGAAAATACACGGTACGTCGCTCGTACAAGAGAGAGAGAGAGAGTGAAAGTCTGCGAGAAACTGTGGGGAGGTGGAAAGAAGACAGGAGTATGTGTCTGTTGTGATCGATATCCGTTGTGTTGTTCGTGGTGTGGCACGGTGGATGGGAGAGAAAAAGAAAATTTACTAGTCTTCTCTCGTTCTTTGTTAGATAGAGTTTGAAAGATGAGGGATGAAACACGTTCCTAGTACTGAAGCATAGTATGTGGGATAAGCATAGGACTTGCTGGGACTTAGCTGTAAGTCTGTAGGAAGTATAGCTTTTTACTGGTGCAGCATACGATGTACAATGTGCATTGACTTCTTTGGGTATCCTCAGTCTGAAAAGAGAAAGCATAGAGATACGAAGAGCTGATAGGATGTGTGTGGGTACATATAGATGAGAGAAAGCTGAAGCGAAGGGTTATCCCGTCTTATTACCTCCCACCAACAACGTGATTCGAATTGTTATGTGCTGACAATCAAAAAGCACTGAATGTCTACCGCCGTACATAATATACAATGCGTACTGGAACCAGTCAAAATGTACATTGGCTGCTAGAATACTATAATGCTGTTCTGTTGTCGGTACTGCAAGTACTTGCATTGCAATTTTACTCGGTGACTTATTGTGTACCCATGGTTCAAATATTCGTGCACATGTAAATGCAGTCAAGACTATGGCCGAAAAATACGGACCTATTTGTCTTTGTAATTTAGAATGCTTATTTTTTCTCTACAACATACATGTTGGATTTTGAGTTAATAATAAATATTAGGTATGTTGAATTTGTTATTTTATTATTATAGTTCGATCCCAAGCGAAAAAACATTTAAAAAAATTACTCTAAATTAAATACTTTTATTATTAGGTAAACAAGCTGATTGCACATTGTTATAAACATTTATGCACACAGGTAATTAATTTTTATGCATGCTTCCAAATTGGGTGGAAAGGAGAGCGCAGGACAAAATAAAGACAATTAGCACTGTACCGTTTTTTCAGAGTAACCTTGGAACATATAATTGAACCTCTGTAATCTTGTGAAGCAGCGCGCAGTTACAAAATGTACAGTACCGGGCATTCGAAACCTTTGTATCTAAGTTAAGACGAAAAAATGCAAAAAGCTCCTTGCACGTCTTGGTGTCTTTTTCGGAGGCAATACGTATACACACATATATATCGTACAGTTCTACGTTGCACAATATTGATGAATTTCCCCTGACTTGTCTTTTTCTTAGAAAGCGTCTCAAGAATACCAGATTCTTCTGCCTT
>JABASC010005362.1:0-10334 GCA_019776185.1 Plutomurus gul
CTCGATTTCTCTCTCTTTCTCTCTCTGTCAAAGCACAATCTCTCACTGCCATTAATTTTGTTTTTAGGTGCAGCTTACAACATCCTTATAAACTAAACAAACTAAACATTTAGCATAGCATAAAAAATGGTAGTATTAAATTACATGCTGCTATTTACCCTATAGCATATACTTCATGGTTTTTTATATCAGCAATTAGCTCAAGAATTGTTTCTACCGTATGATAATTATATATATATGTGGGCAGAAGGTTGTAGCAAGTCATCGTTTAGGTCCAATCCTATGTGTACGTACCGTAGAATTATTTGCATTGCCGTCGACATCTTTTCATGTAAATAAGTTTTCAAATCATCTCATTAGTTATTTTTGTGTAGAGAGAGAGAGAGTGCTTTTCATTGCGCTCTGATTTCATCTGTAAGTCGTATATTAATGCTCACGGTAAAGTAGAAAGCACATTTTACTCGGTTGCATATTTTGGTGGAGGAATTTGAAATACTACACAAACATTGGAGCGAATTCTAAAATGATCTTGTTGTTCCATGAATGTGTATATTTGTATACAAAGTCCGGATGTTACTTTTACTGGCTGTTTGCTCGCGTCTTTCAAGACTGTACAAATAGCGTGAATGACAAAACTATTGCTAAAAGAGTGAAGGAGATTGCGAGCCGGACTACGTATGTATAGTGAGTAGGTCGGTTTGTTTGGTGTTTGTGTGAAATATATCTCCAGAAATATGGAGTCCAAACATTGGTGCAGGCATTAGCAGGTAGTATTGTTTAGGGTACTGCTAGTAGCAATAGTATGGTTTGACGTTGGAATGCCAACAAAATATTACTGTGGACGAGTGATGAGTGGCACAAATGAAAACACTGACTGACCTTGAAGAACGCAATGATTTAATTGTCATAGGCATTACTGGATTAGGAGGCGTAGGCAAAAGCGAATTAGCAAAGAATTAGCGAAAGAATTAATCTTTTCAACGGCTTGCAAAAATGAGACGTGCAATTTTCTTTTGGCTCTTCAACAAGCGGTGTCTTACATAAATCAACAACCAATAAGCATGCCCAATAAGCGTCAAATACAGTACTTAGAATCATTGGATCGGGAATCGAAGGTTTTCCTTGAGTTTCCATTGTCAAGTATGCAAAGCCTCGATAAATTATCTCAAACCACATATATATGACCTGGAAAGTTACAATTCAGAAAATATTGGAAAACGTTTAATCTTGCGTTTAAAGGTCAGATTAACTGGTACCTTTTAGAATTCGAAGTTTTTCACTTATTGTAGAATGGGGATGGTGCAATTTTATTTCATATTTTCACGGTTTAGGACATTTGGAGTCGATTTAAATAACTAGTTTTGAAGATATTCACGTTGTCCTCAGAATTTCCCCCTCGTGGGCACGTATATTTACAACGAAACCTAAAGGGTACAAGGTGCTTTGAACGGAATCTCCGTCAAATACCTGAAATGCAGACTGTATACGTATCTGCTGTGCTTTCGAATCCATCAACCTGTTATTAAATCGGCTATTGTTTCCAGTAAGGGACAATGTGTACAGGTCAGGGAGAGGGTTTGCAATTTGTTACCTGAAGGAAACTGTACATATACGATAAAGGTGGAAGATGGGAGCCTGAAAATTACTTTCTGCCTATACATTATAATAAATATGTATGAACCGTTTTTTAATCCAAGCATACTGCTTGAGTTTCATGCATTCAGGGCCACAGATTCTAGTGACCCCACTGACAGCATACGTAGATGTAAGACTGTAGCATAAATTCAATCCAAATATTTCCCTCACTTTTCAGCTCAATTAATCTGACAATCTGATTGTGTGTGTGAGAGAGTGGCCCCCCTCCTGTGAAACTACTTCCACTCCCCAAGCCAACACTTACTCATTACTATTACTCACAATCAGTCTATAATGCGATTTACATAAACTCTACGAACAGTTTCATTCAAGACCCACAGCAACAACACCACCGGTAACGTGTAATTCAATTTATTCCCACGTGTACGTCAAGTTGGCAGCTAATAAGCAGCATTTTTACTTTCATCTTTCTCTTCTGCCAGACACTTTCACATTCTTGAATCTAATTTAGAAAAGCTACAGCCGCACAAAGTTACACTTCCTACTTATTTGTGTAGACAATACCAATATATTAAAGCATATCAAAATATCAATACTTCCCTGCCCTTTTAGGCGGAGGCGTTCTAAATTGATATATTGAATTTAAACATTTTTAAACACGAAAACTCATTTTTTACTTCATCAAATTTTTCCGACACGACCCTGGTATTGTGGCAGAAATTAGGGACAAAATACCATATACCATAAAGTAATAAAAATGTAGCTAAACTGTGTTTCTTCTAATTCACCCGTTACCCTGTTCCAACTTACACAGGAATTACATAGAAAACCCTGTGTAACAAAATGAATTCAATTTTTTTCTGTAACTGTATTCTCGTTGTCTCATTGCTAAATGCCTTAAGTGATGGTGATTGTCTTCCTGGCTGTAAGATAGGATAAGGTTTAATTTGCATTTAGTGCAGCTCTGTTTTCACCAGTGTAAAAAAGTAAGCTAGTCTGCAGCAGACTGCAAAACATTATTACATTGTGCAAATATGGACCAATACTTGTCAAGAAATGAAACACTGCCAGCATGTGATACGGATAAGACGAAAGATGTAGTCCATTGAGCAGCATGGCGTTGTTGATGAAAAGTTTTTATCAAAGTCAGTGGCGTAACCAACTGCCTTAGGGAAGTGGGAACAAAGTTCCCCCAGTATATAGAAGATTTTTTTTCACTTTTTCCATTCTTTCCGTGTATTATGGCTCCGTCCATTACCTGCTTACCCTATTCTACTACTAATGATACTAACCCCCACAATGGTTACGCCACTGATAACAGTACAAGTTTCTATATTCTCTATTAGGTACGCAGTATCCAAATGCAGCAGCAACAACTTTCTTTGAGCAAGATGAGACGCGACTACAGCGGACTGCAAAATATGGAAAATTCACTGCAGCATTTTCGCAATGAGTGACTGTGACAGGGTCGTCTCGAATTCCTCTCTCACAGTTGAATAGTAAACGTGTGGGCCACCATACTTTAATCCATGGGTCTTCTTCAGTGGCGTAACCAACATGTGGTGGGATAAATATCCTTCCCCCACCGAATTTTGGAGTGACCCGATCCTTTCAATACAATGTGCGGAAAATAGTTCCGCCTATTTCCTCTAAACTGTGTCCTATTCAAGTTAATCATCCAACAGTGTTCCCATCATGGATACGCCACTGGTCTTCTTCAAAGGCATTTCATCTGAAACAGAGTCTCAACCGCAAAGGCTTACCAAAAGAGAAGTTGTAGTGAATGGGTGAGTTTAAAAACATTTATTAGTGTGTGCTGCCCTGAATAATCTGCAAATTGTGGAAATACTAGTCTTCTCTGGACATCCACAGGAGTCATATATTGTTCGTAATGACCATGCATTCAAAATTTCCAAGCCTTCAGTGCTTTCGAGGCCAAATCATAATGCCATATAAATGTAAATCGCCGAAATGCAATTTAAACCGTATCTCCTCCGCTGCTGCAACTGCAACTCTGAAAGAGTATATATTATATTTATCGTGAAACAGCAGAGCGCATATTAATCACTTATTCCCTTGAATACAATTCATGCAATGTTACATTTGCCCTAGAGATGTTGACTTGTAGGACAACCTTTAAGACGGGCCAGAGTCCACCGATTTCAAAAAATCATTTGCCCAACCCAGGGTTTAAAATTTCTCCACTGCAAAACGCTGGCCTCGGCTCTACAGGAAGTAGTATCATTGGAGTTAGGGGTAAAAGACTATCAAGTGTCTAGATATACCTAATAGGTACGTATAACCCGTTTAAACGGTTATACGTACTTTAACTAAAGGCGACTTAAAATTCCGTAAAATCTGTGGGTGGGCTTATTGGTCGAAAAAAATAGTTTGTCCTCTACTTCGCGTTCAACTTGATCGACATACAATTAGGAATTTCAAAAATCTATGTTTTTGCAAACATGTACTAAGAAGTGTCCCAGTAATCAATTAGACGGTTAAATAATTTCTTCCGGAGAAAGTTTGTTAGATTAATGCAAAATAGATTTCCGACGTTCACACGCTGTGCTGCAGCCTCTATACTAAATTTGAAATCTCATTCTCCCCTTAAATCTTCGTTTGCTGCGCGTCCGGCTCTTTTGTCTCTCTCCAGTTGAGAATTTCATTAGCAGACTAGCAGCAGAGCACATCAGCCAGCCTCTACGCTCACTATCAGCAATTCCGTGCGTTAGCTTCCGATTTCCGACCCATCGACTCAGCGTCGTTATCAGTAGACTGAAACAGAGAGGGACAACATGAACGTGATTATTTTATGCCGTAGTATAGTAAGTACTACAGAACAATAAGTAAGTACTACGAGAGAGAGAGAGTGAGTCGGAATGTAATGTGCTCTCACATGAGCGAAGCGATTGAACAAAACGGATTTATAATGTATGGAGGAGATACAGGTCAAAGGAGCGCAAGACGCGCAAGCCAAGCCACAGAGAGAAAAGTTACATTAAATACTACTATGTAGTAGAGGGGGGCTCCGTGTGTGTATGGTGAAGTAGACATGAGAACATAGAAAACCACCGCCACAAAGGCAAGAAGAGAAAGAGGAGAAAGGAGAGAGAGAGAAAGTGAAAAATGGACTGACATGACACACAGTCGGATCAGTGTGTAATACGTTCTAGACACAATCAGTACACAGTAAAGCATACTACTCATCCATCCCATCATCTCATGACACCAAAAGAATTTCTGTTAGAGAGAGCCCCAACGAAATATTCTTGCAGCAGGAGGAGTAAGTGCATAAGCCTCATAGTCTCACCACCACGCTCCTAGTAACCGACAAGAGCCCATCGAGCACAGCGGATGAGGCGCGCCAGAGGGAAAATTCCCTGGAGACAGACTTAGTAATAGCGAGAGTTGCAGAAGAAGAAGAAGAACTCCTAACAGAAGTGAAACACACACGCTGCTAGCTGTCAACTGTATTTGTACTGTAATTCATACAACGGCAGTGGAAGAATGGTGGGCCCCTTGTCTCTTCCATTAGATTCCACTATTTCACTCGAATGCCAAGATAACCCACTGTTTTACATGTGCACCAAGTGACAGTAGTAGCTTTCTCCTCCAAGTCACTTTCCCCAGTCGGGACTGGTGGCTGGCCCAGTTGAAATAGTAGTAAAAGTGAAAGTACTGCTTTCTCCTTTAAAAAAATCCCCATATACGATTTTATACTAGACAAACAGAAATTCCACCTATTCATTTCATTTTAGATTATATGTATATTTAAAGATAGTAAGTAGTGGTAAAATAGCAGCAGTAGACCACTTACATGTTGTGCAGTGAGGACTGAGAATAGTGGTAAAGAGAACTTTTCTCAACTACAGGCAGTTGCTGTTGTGCAGCAGCCGCATTGTGTTCATATGAGGATTGCATTTGTCAGTAGAAGAGAAGAATAGGAGAGAGGAGTTCAGTTCACACAGCAGAATTAAATTCCACTGTATTTTATCTGAGCAGCAGCTCACTCGCTCGCTCGCTCTCGCAACAAGCAACAAGAAACTCTTTCTCTCTTCTCTGATCATTCCTTTCCCGGATCTCACACACTGCACACGTTGTTGTAGAGAGACAAGAGATTTTCCTCCTCTCTCCTCCTCCACTTGTCACTTACGAGATAATACTAGGAACTAAATATACATACATTAGAAGAAGAAAGCGAACCTCTTTCTGCCAGTGTGCATAATTTGATTTGTGCTTCTACTTTCTCATTCTCTTTCTCTCTCTCTCTGTGTGTCTCCTTCTTATAAGTAATAACTATACAGTTTTTATACGTGTTCCATATCCTGCGGAAATCATTAGTACAGTTTGGCTTTTCCTCGTACCATCTCAACGATATAATAATAATTGACGACGGTGTATATAGCATAGATCCGCCAATCTATTTATACAGTAAATCTACGAACTTGTTGACTGCTTTGACTTCTACTCTAGACAGGATTCTTTCTGCTGTCATGTCATTCAATTTTTCAGAAGAGTCTGCAGCATTAAAAAGCCATTTGTTGCAAGTGACTGTAATTAATAGAGAGATGATACTTTCACATTTCCGCTAAGAATGAAAGCTGCTACTACGTATTTAGTAGTAAAATGAAATTACGCGATAAAAGAATCTGCTAGACCTTACGACCCTTTCATAGAGTGCTTACTTTTACATTCTCAACGTTCATCCAACGATCCTGCTCAACGACCAAGAAATCAGATAAAGGTAATTAAATAATTGCTTATATGCGAAAGATCAAGTGACAGTGACTGTTGCAACTCGAAAATTATTGCGCAGTCAATTCTGAAAAAAATTGTATAATGTAAACTAAGGAAATACAGCTTGAAGTATTAAATTGCTGGAAAAGGGTGACATTGTCATTTTGTGTCGAGGTAGTCTGGCATTCATTATTTTTCCTCTTCTGAAAAATATACTAATTATATTTCGACGTGAAAGCAGCATCGCTTGCATTACAATAAAGTTTTGACTAGTGCAATGGTCGTTACAATCTGTACGTGATTTTCATTCTGTTGGTGAGAGAAAGAGAAATTTGTCATCTGTGTGAGTACGGATGCTGATTACGTGAGATTGAGACACAAGACAACGGGCAATCAGTACTGTTGTTGATGACACACTTGACTGGCAACCGAAAAATAAAACGTGTGCATCTGCACGGACTAATGGAGTACACAAGTAACTATAACATGAATATCGTTTGTCGACTCTAAATAATTGGTTAGCTAATTACGGGAATTGCACAGTGAACCGTCCATTAGCTGCCATCCCATAGTTGAAGTGATCCAGTAGAGTTGTCTGCTGTTGTTGTGCTACCGGGAATTCAAATGGACAGGTAGTAAGGTAACTATTAGAAATTGCAATGTATTGTTGTTACTTCTTTGTATTTTATCCGTATATCGATTGCGGATCAAATTGTGACCGACACCTCCAGTGAGCTTTCTGTAATATTGAGGTTATCCCCCGTGTGAGATAAACAAAAAAGAAATCGAAAGAACCTAAATTTAAAAAAAAAAATTGAACATAACTTACAAAACATCTACTTTAATTACAAAATTATTTTATGAAACGATAAAGTTTGTTCTGATTACAACATTGACCTGTGTGGTTTTAAGTACAATTGCATCTGGAGTAATTATTGACGCCGAGTGACCCGAATTGTGAGAAAAACTGGAAGAATTCAGTGAAAGTTTTCCTCTGCCAGTCAACAGTCAATGAGAAAATAAATAAATGTTGAATGTTCCCTGTAGTACCATGTCCCCTTCTGTGACCGTGATCGCATTTCTTGTTTTCACGCTGTGCTTGTTGTTGTTGGGTTCGCTCGTCAACGGAGAAGTGTCAGCAGCGGGGACGAGAAAGAATAAAGAGAGTGAATTCCTTGAAGAGTTTCACGCCGCTAAGAATTTTCGAGGAGCTGAGAACAAAGGTGGCGATGGAACAAGATCAAATGTGTACCACCAATACCACAGATATTTAAGGGGCAGATACATGCAGTATAATTCTGCCGGAGGCTCCAAATCGTATTTGTCTCTTTTGACAACGACAACAAAACCGTGTACCGTTGACGATGTTGACAAATGCGTCGCACAAATACCCATGCTACCCAGTCCTGGAATCCCGTCTTCTCGCGCCGAACTGGAAGTTTCCTGCAAGTGAGTTCTATTATGCTGTCAATAACATGTTTCAAGCTTTTAATAGTTTGTTTTATTCCCAATGCATTTAAAGAGTGGCAATGACGTACAAATAACACAATTTAAATTAAAACTCTGTAAGGCTAATAATATGTCTGTAGATAATGCCCGAACTTTTTGTGTGTATATTTATTTTAGATGTTTTGTAAATTATTGCAAAACACACTTATGAGCGCTGAGGTGCGAAATCCGGTTCATTTATCATTTATTAACTTCGATTCCAGGAGTCGTTTCATTTGTTTTTCATTGCTTGCTTTTTTAAACGCAACAACAACTAAATTCTCCATCATTTTCTGATTCCCACGAGCTCACACTGAGTTTGCACTGCTTTTCCGCTTTCCTCACAGTATCAATATTTGCAAAAAGCGTATCTGGCGAAAATGGCAGAATATACTCATTATTAGTTCATACACAGGCGTTAGAGCCTTAGGCGATAGTCGGTCGCAGTAATGTTACGTTTCCATGCGTTTATTTATTTAAACAAATTAATTCTCTTCTGGGGGAGTTAATTTATATAGACCAACAGTACAATACATTGCACACATTGCACAGAGAGTACCATGGACGGACACATACTAAATTCCTATGCATACCGCATCTGCAGTAACAACACTAGCAAAAAGAGTAATTATAACTAGTGATGGATTTATTACCTGCCGCCTGTTTATGAAAGTCCTTGATGACAATGTATAAATTAAAAAATGTTGCATCGTCGCCGTCTTCGGCACACCACAGTTTCAATGTCCTCATCATTATGATAGGGAAATTATGGATCTTGTTCAAATCTCGTAGCTTCTCAGCATCCATTGAGTAGAGCAGCACAGCTTGAATTTTTCTCCAGCACGACTTGAGAGAATTCAAGGACGGAATGTCATTTAACAACATAACAATTTCGTCAACAGAATTTACAGAAACTGCAAAGAAAAATTTTTGTCTAGAAATTGTGATAACATAAAAATGCAATTTTGATTTCTTACATGACATTGTAATAAATTAAATTGTCATTAAGAATACAATTAAATCTAATGAATTTGAATTTTACAACCTTTAAAATCCTTTTCCACATAAAATTGCCACAGAATATCCGCTGCATCCGCATTGTCCGTGGCTTCCAAAATGTCGATCATCCTATCAAACCAGTTGTTCTTCAGTGTCCAGCGGTAAACGATTTCTGCTTGGTTTCTACGTCGTAAGTTTGATTGCTGCTCATTGCACAAATAATTCACGTATCAATCTTGATGAGAGCATTCAATGTTCCATTCAATAATAGGAATGAGATAGAAGAAGGAGACATTTATTTCGACATTTTGTACATTTATTATTTGAAATTGTGGCTTACAACATCGCATTTGTCCGATTTCTGCAGCAATTTATTCGCTACGAGCAAACTTAAGATTTCGTTCACATTTCGCGTTTTTGAAATCAGCAGGTCGAGATTCTTCTGTAAATAAACGGCACGTTCTTCGTCCACGTCGTCCATTTAGATTGATAGATAGGATATAGATACAAAAACTACATTTATTTTCCTTTTCTAGAAAACTAAAGATCGTAATTATGTGATTTGATGTGTCGGGTATATTGAGTTTTGAGTTAAAGAGCTGCTTGTGAGTTCGATGAACAAACAAATGGATAGAATTACGTTGCTGTTGAGTTTATCTGCTGAGGTTAATTGTGTTTGTTGATCGACAATATTGCGGAAGCGCTCAGCGTCCGGTTTGTTTATAAAAGCAAAAGGTTCCTGGAATCCTGGTACTGCTGTCAAGTTTATATTTTACAAGAAATACTATAAATTTATATTAACTGTAAGACCTCCAAATACTCAAATGATGTAATGTAACTAATATAACATTTCTATTTAGCAAATATTTTATCATGACAATAAAGTTTTTATTTAAAAATGTAATTTACCACGCTTGAACAAAGTACTAATAAAGGGATTCCTCACAATCGGCCAATTGCGCACTATTATACGTCGTATTCAAGGGCAGATCTAGCATGGGGTTTTATGTGTTCAATCCCCCCCCCCCCCTCGAACTTCAGGTAAACATTAGATATAATTTTTCCAAACGCCAATACATTCCTTCCAAAATGTGATTTATTTGATGTGAATTTGACCAACAGATTTTATTTTCATTACCATAAAAGTTTAATCTCACTCCGACCCCCTTAAACAAAGTCCTAGATCCGCCCGTGGTCTTAGTAATTATACAACTACCAGAAATATTTAGATTTCTACTATATCGGTAAACTTCAATCCACGTAAGCGGGACACGAAGGACCGACTTTTTTTGTCCCAGTTAAGGGGTTTCCCGTATAAACATAATAAGTTTTAAGGAAATTTTTTACATTTTCATTTATTTACATTAAGAAAAATGACTATAATTGTTTGTTGAAGAAAGAATTTATAGTTAATTTTTATTCATATTTTGAAGTATTATTGTAATATGAGATGTGCAATTGTCAAACAAAGTACAATTCTTTTCTCCTGAATGGGACGTTTTTTTTATCCCAAT
>JABASC010005363.1:0-10333 GCA_019776185.1 Plutomurus gul
GGTATATGTATATTGGGAAAATGTTGCATACCTTGAGAAATTTTTTTGCTTCTGAAGCTTCCTTTTTAGATGGCTTTTTCTCCTCTGGTTCACTCTCACTTTCACTTTCAGCATCTTCCAATTCCTTTTCTTCGTCTGCCTCATCTTCTTCCAACAGTTCTGCGTTTTCTCGGAATTTAGCAAGATCATCATCAAAATCTTTGTTATACTTTCTTAACTTTTGCCTTAGGGTCGCTAAACTTTTGGAGTTGTTCTTCGACATATTCTTTTTGTTCTCCCATTGTTGGTTGACAAAAGCCTCCAATTGGGCCAATGTACGAAGGTAAAATTGAGGGGTAACCCCCTTTTCTTCTTTAAGAATAATAGGCAAAGCTTTCTGATGTGCTTTAGTCAAGTCTTCAAAGCCTAAAAACCACAAAGTACATGACAATGTATGCCACTTTACGCTAACTTTTGGGTGTGCGTAATGTATTGAATTAGTTCATTGTTATTCGGTATTTTTTAAATGTACTTACAGTCAAGCAAATTGGACATATCATTATTTTTTCGGAAATTTCGTATTTTACGGATCAAAGTCAATATTTCCTCATAACGCTTCTCCTTCGCGGAGCGTACAACCCTCTTGCCACTTTCTTCTTCATCATCGCTCAACTATATGAATCATAAACTTTAGTAATGAATACATTTTTAAAATAAATCTTTGTATGTACAATGTATATAATGTGAAATGTATCATTCACTATTATACCAATTTGCCGGACTAAAATTCAATTGGAAAAAGAAGATTGTTAGTTATAGTCAGTGACGCAGTAAAAATGTTAATTAAGTAAAGGGTTTTGTAAAAATTCTAATTACGATTAAATACTTTATTAAGTTTAATTATTTAAATAATTATCAGAGGTGGACTTACGTAAACTTGAGTTTGAACTACGGGTTTAGTGATTGGAGTCTCATCTTCAGAAGATGATTCAGACTCCGAATCTGATCCTTTTGCATAAAAACGACTCATTGTTCTTCGAAAACCACCGAAAGTTAATTAAAATTTAAATGTATAAAAATAATCAGTGAAATGAAACAGACGGACAGTGTGCGGTCCGGCAAGGCAAGTTTGTAACTTCCACTCAACACTGTCAATATCGTGTGGCGTGCTGTACATCCTTACAAATATCTGATGGCCGTATACAGTAGATGGCACGATTATTTCGCATTCTCTTTCTCGAACCCAAGCGTGGGATATTTTAAGACAAATCAATTTCTAATCGTACTTGGCTTGTAAAATTCGTTATCGTTCTTATTTTTTAAATCTATTCGATAATACTGAAAATTCATTCAATCAGTTTGACTAATTATTGAACAATTCTACGGTTTTATAACCAAAACTTGTCAAAATGGCCATGGGAGCTCAGAGACGGGCAAACGTAAGTAAAAACGGTGGTGCAAACATTGGATACTATTTGACAAGGAACATCTTGAGAATCGAATCGTAAAACAATTTAGGTTTCATTTTAAATCGATATCTGAACTGAATTCCTCCACTTGTTTTGAGATTGTTCCACATGCTCCAAATAAGAACCCTTTCACTTCAATTTCCATAATAATATTTTAATTTAAAATATTGAACACATGGTTCGTGGAATCGTGGATACCTTTCTTTTCAGTTTTGATTTCACCAGCCTGATCATTAGATGTTTCGTATTTTTTATTTCGGGGAAGCTTATTTATATCATTGTCAAATATATCCTCAGAAAATTAAGAATGTACTCGTTTAACATTAGTAGTAAATGTAAATAAAATTTCACTTTTTAGGTTCGTTTGCCACCAGAGGTGAATCGAGTTTTATACATTCGTAACTTACCTTATAAGATTACCGCAGAAGAAATGTATGACATATTCGGGAAGTATGGAGCTTTGCGACAAATAAGAGTGTAAGTACTTTATAAATATTACTGTGAATTCAGATTTAACCACTATAAAGTGCTATTATATTATATTATATTATTATATTATAAGCATGTATTAATTTTTTACAGTGGCAACACCCCAGAAACTAAAGGCACAGCGTTCGTCGTTTATGAAGACATTTTTGATGCAAAAAACGCCTGCGACCACTTGTCCGGCTTTAATGTGTGTAATAGATATCTAGTGGTTTTGTATTACCAAGCTACAAAGGCTTTCAAAAAGTTGGATGCTGAGAAAAAATTGGAAGAAATAGAAAAAATGAAAGCTAAATATGGACTAAATACACCCGAACAAAACCAACAATAAAATTAAACTATAGCTAACTATGTACTCTGAATTACATTTAATTTTATAAATACAGTTTCACAATGTAAACACTAATCTTTAATTAATTTTATATTATTTTTCCCAAATCTTGCTGTAAATAAAGTTTTGCCTGTACTACGTCGTTAGTGCCTAGTGTTACGATTACTCTGAAAACTTATTTGCTTTCAATTTCGCACTAAACTAAATTATTAATTATCTTCAATCTGGACCTTTATCTTGACGAGGACTACGGTCTGAGATCTCTTATCTATGAGATTTCGCAGGGATGCGGATGCGGATGTTCGCATACATTCGCACACGCAATGCAATTCTGCAAATGACCTCAGTTATTTACCATGTGGAAAGCGATAGCATTTATTATGTTTAGTATTTAGTGTTTCTATTACCACACAATATCAGTATGGTGTAGTCTAAAAATATTAAAAGACCTGAGTTTCGTTGACGAATCTGACTATCAATTCAAGGTGTATAAGGTATGTATGTATGGTGTATTCATGTATTTTCTCTGATCTCATCTCTTGGATTCACTAAAAGCAGAGTTGATATGGTTGCGTAACAGCCGGTCCAAAACGCCGCGCCTCATTCAAACATCTTGTGTAGCTTTTCTGGGTCGTCCCCTTTTTGCCATTGTGTCAAAATTATGAATGTGCAGTTAGTGCAGTATATTATTCTAAGAAAAGATTTACAAGCAGCTTTGACTTGGCCATTGGGAGCTCTTCTTGGTAAGCACAAATTAATAATTTACTTTTTAGTTACACCAATATTATTATTTTCCACTTGGCTCTTTGATGGCTCATTCATTGTCTAATATAAACAATCAAAACAATGAAACAAGACTATAAATTAATATTATATTACATACATACTTCGACACTTCCGTATATTCTGTCGACTGGGTTTTATTGACCATAAAATTTTATGTAGAAACAATATACACGATGTCTTTTGCACGTATGTTAGCATGTTGTATGTATTATTGGTATTGTCTCACTGTCATCTGCGAAAAAAATACTGGTGGTTGATGGTTCTTGGTTGAGAATTATGGTAGCATTGACACTTTATTATTGTGAGTGTGAATAGTGTGAAATGACGATTTTGTATATACTTCGTCAGTCATGCATATTGGACCTTTGTAATTGGCAATTATTGTTTATTTTATGGTTAGGTAAAATCTCGAAACTGTTTTTCATGATATTTGAAGTTGGAAGTGAGTAGTTGTAGTTAGTAAGTGGGTACTTGGGTAGGATATTCTGTATTCCGATGTCTGGGTAAATAATTTGGAAACGTTTTTGGAAAGACATAGTTGCTGCTTGCTGACTACCCTTGCTTTCATAGACTACGTGCGTTTTACTTTACACAATGTCTGTTCTAAATCAAATGTTAATGAAAAGGTGTCCAACGTCCAACACATAATTTATATAAAACACAAACACAGGTTTGGCGTGTAGAATAATGTTCAAAATCGAATTAAATTGTACTTGACTGAACCCGGCCGGACTTGATTAAACGAAATGTTAAAAATCCAATAAATATGTGTACATAACTGAGGTGGCGGAGCCCGTGACGTGACTAATAAACGTTCCGGCTCCAGAAACTCGTAACTTCATGGGTCAGAGTCAGAGGGGCGAAAGTAATTACAATAGCTTACCAGTGGTAACGAAAAAGACGACAACCATACCGACTTACCGGAACCCTAGTCGTACGGATGGACCCCCCTGGCCCTTCAGGCCTGTGGTCTTACAGGTAGACCCCTTGACTATTTTGCGTTTTTCTATGAATTGGACCCCCTAGGAAGAAGGGTGGTATTTTATTTTGGTATGATGACAACGCTTATACAATGCTAACGTGGCCGAAATAAGGATTACCACGATTGTTGTCAATTGTGGCTTGTGTCTAGTGCCTACCTTTGCTCTCATTTTTACTCGTCCATTCCATCAATTTACGGGTTCAATGTCAATATGTAATAGGTTGAGTTTTTCGACACTTCACATACGTGAAGCGTGCACTTCTTCGGTCGAAAAAGCTTACCATGGCGTGCTATGGAATGATTCGATTTTGAACGCAAAATTACAGACTAGTCTTTCAAAGTCAATTCTGACTTCCATTATGTGTCAACACCTATGCTTACAACAGATGAATGTTTTGAATTGAATTACTTACTAAAAGAATTCCTACATACCTAACTTTATTTAACTTTTTCCTTCGCTTTATATTTTCCCAACAACATGCATATTTTGAAAATCAGTGCACACGGTGCATTTGCCATTTTGTCCGCCACATTTTTGTTGCCAACCAGTCGGGAACCATGTTTGTTGTGGTCTCAAGTCTCAGTAGTCATGCTAGCCTCCGTTGGTATTGAATCGAACGAGTGCTAAAGAAAGGGCCAGAGTCAGAGAAAGTATCAGGGGGATACATATTCAAGATCATGTAACAGTATGGGAGTTGAGTTCGTGAGCTTCTCCTATAATAATGATATAATTTGATATTCTAATTTTAGAATTAACTTGATGCCATCGAATTGATGGTGTGTTTTTCAATGTTTTGCGGCTTTCAGTTAATTTGATAATTTTTAAATATTCGTTTTGCTACTGTGCTATAATATTGTGACCAAAACATATTTGTGCGTACACAATTCGGACTTTGATTTCAAACCTTTCGAATTGTCCAAAGAGATAGATTTCAATGTGATAAAACCACCAATGTGGTCCATCTGTCGTTCTAACAAAGAAATTGTGAGCTGCATCCGACTCCTATTTGTTGATAAGTGTTACTTTTCGAGGTAGCACTTCTGTGGAGCCAATTTGAATATGACTTTTTTCTGAAATGTGTGTATTTTTACAATTTCCGAATAGCCCAAGCGTGTCATGCCTCAACTGCTGTGCTACATTTGTTTAAGGATGACGCAAACACGCAAAATTATCTTGCTGAATTGGATAGAATGCACAAAGTGGTACTTGACCTAACAGAATTTATTTTATGTGCAGTTCATTCAAAGAACCTACTTCTTCTATGTAGTCATTGTTACCTTATGTGAGTTTGGAAATCGTTTTTAAAAAGGTTCTTCAAGCTCCAGACGAGAAGTCTTTAACTGATTTGGCCGCAAAACTCACTGAGAATAAAATAGATTTCAAACTATGGATTGAGCAGCCTGAAAATATTCCAACTTGTATTGCGGTTAAGCCGTACCCAAAGGATGAGATAAAAAGCCTGGTGCAGCGTTTCAAGTTATACAGTTGAAAATGTAAAATATGCTGTCTGCATAAAAATCACAGTGTAACGAAGATGATGCTGCATTTCTGCCTAAACCTTTCTAAAACATTTCGTTGTCTTTACTATATTGTGGTAAGAGGAAAATTAAAAGAATGAAAGATCTTGATGAGTGAAACCATCAACAGTTTCATTGTTTCTCTAACTTATTTCAAACCAGGAAACCCGATGTAGAAACCCGATAAAACTATTTACATTCACAGCAGCAGACATAGAGTACAGGGCACCATACGGGTCGTCATTTCTTCTAGACAGCTAGCAATTAGACAAAGCACGCACACACGGTGGCTCTGCACTATGCACTACTATGCACTATATGTATGTACTGCTACTAATCTGAGTTAAACGTGCATTCTCCCCCAGTTAAGTTGTTAGCTATTCAAGTGCACTATATTGGCTCTACAGCAATTTTACAGCATCTTAATATGTTAATATTGGGTCTTGTGATGTGGCTGTGTGTTTTGTGTCATCCTTTACTTGAAGGCACTTATGTGATAGATAGTGTGATACGGAACAATGGATTCATGTTGTATACATGTCAATGCCAGAACTTTGCAAAGCTTGAACTCGAGAGCATAAGGTTTGTTTAGCTTTGGGAATCCACATCTCTCGGATCTAAAGATGAGTTTGATGAGATGAGTACTTGGAATTCCGGGAAATGAAAGGACTAATGGAGCCAGAAGAAACTCTTCAATTTTTTTACAACCTTTTTTTGAACAGCAATCTGCTAAATGTCAAGGCGAGGGTATATCCATGATCGACGTTCCAAAAATTATCATAATACCTATATGATGTTCAGGAACGCTCCCTGTATTTTTGGACATTCCATAATTGTTGTCTAGAGTTTAATTAAGGGATCACATGCAAATGTGCAACTATGTGCAATTACATCAATTACGTGCACACTCTGTAAAACATCTCTTTTGAATTCAATATCTGTTGTGTTTTTCAGCTCTGTGGCTAATATGTCCTGACGGGTTTTTTTCTATTTACTCTCTGCGAGAACTTTGCTTATTTACATATTGCGGCTATTTTGACATTTGTTTTTTCGTAAAATTTTATTCTGCTCTTTCTTGTTACACTCAGTTGAAGACTGAAGAGCTCACCATTAAGATGTTAGGGATAAATAAGTAACCATTGTTTGTTTAAAGATTTATTGCGGAATGGAATGATATATGTTAGTAAACTCACACATGAGAGTTTAGTTAGAACGTCTCATCTGACAGGGTGATGTGAATCTTGAGAAGTACGGCATGTTTGTATGTGTTTCTGTGTGTGAATTGTCTCTTGTCTGTTGGTTAAAAAAAAGTTCATTTTGTGGAAGGAGTCTTTTCCTTTGTGTGCTGTGTATAATACTTTTTAGTTTGTTAGCAAGTACATATGTATGCATGTAGGTGTATTTCCTATTTCATTTTCATTGCTGTTCCTTCAGATCATTAGTAGGATTTGCAACGTTACGTACGCGAGTCTGTACATGCAGTTATCATACCATGCGAAAGGTACGTACGTATTGCTAGTTAGTTGTATTTACGGCAGCCAACCGAACCGAGTTTCCTTCTCTGTTCAATATTGACTTGACGCAAGGAAAACACATAGTCTCTTCACTCTTCTATTTTATAAGTGTGTTGTGTATGTAAGTGCATGTACGTAGACGTTATGTCAGTGCGAGTAGCGCACCACGCCGCGATTTCGTACATAGCACTCTCAGTCAGTAGTAGTACGGTTGTTGGTAGAAGAGTTAAAAATAAATGCCGTCGTGAGGAGGGCATCACATCTTCTTAAAATAATCATTCAACTCTCTCAGTTAGAGAAGAAGGAATAACTAACAAGTAAAGTGAACTAAAGTAAAAGTAAAGTCTTGGGTTGATCTTTTCCTGTGATTTTTTTCGTGACTTCCTTTCGTTTCCTTCGTCGACAACCCCACACCAATCTAGACCACAGCAGCACGGAGAGTGCCGCACACTTCTTTGTGCACAGTTTACATTTCCGTGGATGATTAGCGAGGAAAGACAAAGAGGAAGACAAACAACGGATTTTGTGCGAGCCTCGGCCTTTTTCTACTAAAATCCCATTCTGCTCGCAACTGAAGCCAATTAGAAATTTGGGTGAAATTAGTGCAATCAGAGAAAGAAGGGGGACATTAAAAATGTAGTTGTAGAAAATTGTGTGCAGTCTTTGAAGAAAAAGTAGACAGGTGCGTTCACACGAGTGAAGTAAAGTGCAGACGGCGTGACGACGGCATCCGTCTCTTCTGAATTTCCCCTTCATACAATTTTTACCCTAAAGTTGATTGCGCCTTCTTCGATTTGGTTCTTTTCTTCTTCTAATAGTACACCTAACCACCATCCCACCGTGTAAATTCGCTGATTGGGATTATCGTGAACATGTGTGTCACTCTCATCTACTTTTGGCAATCAACACAATGTACTTTTTTTCCTTTGAAGACGGAAGTGTCCTTCTTGTGCAGCATTTACTAGTGGTTTCAGTTGTTCGATATCTGTTGTCTGATGATGGTTCGTCACTTCCTTGTGTATTCAGGCCATTATTGTGAAGGAAAAGGATACTTCATTGTCCCCGTCAATAGTTCAACGATGGGGTTGTCAGTAGCGAAGGATTTGTGTATATTTGTGACATTACTATATTATTGTAATAATGTGCTGTAGCTACGATTTCATATTTAAAAGTATAGATTTTATGTTTTGAAAAGTGTAAATTGTTGGAAAGGGTGTGAACGCGTGATAAAATTATTGGTGATGTAGACGTCGCGTCAAACGATGAAAGGATAAGAGGAGAAACGTGTCTGAGGTGTGAGATATACGCTCAAATTAGACGGTAACGAATGGTACGTTGTCATAAGAAGGCGTCGTCTTTGCCAAAGTGAGTTCTCTCTGAAGGGAAGATAAAGATGAAGAACGACTTGTGCGGCCAGGCCAGTTAGGTAGAATAATTCGAGCCTGCCTGCTCTCTCGCTCTCTCTCTGTGTGCTTTCCTGTATTTTTCGAGCACGGAAATGCAGGAGAAAGGTGCTATTGTCGTTGTTGGTGATGTTTGGCAAAGTATTTGAGTTTTTAACGCTCTGAGAATATTGAATACTCGTCAGAATGAGTACACGGAAGGGTAGAGTTCGTCATTCGGTGCGAAACCGGCCTGGGACACTGTCCCGTCATAGATCATGGGAAGACCCGGAGAGGATGATGATTGAAGCGGAGCCAGGACGTCAGGCGAAAATAAAGAATTGTTGTCGTTCCCTCGCCACCTTCATGTGCACTCAGGTTCGACATCTAAAATCGAACCTAACCACACCGAAACGGATAAATTTCGGTTCAAAATATTCATTTCGTATAAACTGAAAATTTCGGAATCTTTCGATTCAGTTCGGTTTTTTACGGTTTGGTTTCATTTTTTTGGTTAGGTTGGTGTTGGAGGAATCATTGTTGGTTATGCCATTGTGGGTGCTTTCGGTTTTATTGCTCTAGAGACTCAGGAACATTCTGTGACAGACACGGTGCTAAATAATGTGACCAGGTGTAGGGAACAAACTGCAATGAGACTGTACGCTGACCTATCAAGGCATCCATTTAATGAAACAGAATGGGACCACGCCGCTGATAAAACGTTACATGCTTTCCAGGTATTTTCTACGCTTGAGCTCCAATTTTGAATTCTTTTGTTCTGATGGATTGCTTTTTTGAGAGATCCGTTGGAGTAATGACTTTTTGTCAGTGGTGACAAAGAAAATTGGATATTTTGTAGAGATAAGATAATTTTGTAATTGGATGTTGTTGGGAATTTGTGGGAGCGGAGTGTCACAGTTTTAAGATTAAGCTGAAGGTTTGATTGATTGATGAATCGCAGAAAGAAATTGTAGAAGCTGTGAAGAAGGGCTATGATGGTAGAAATGTTAAAGAGCAATGGAATTTCCCGGCTGCATTAATGTTCACGCTGAGCATTTTCACGATGATTGGATATGGGGTAAGTATGATATTTTCGTCTCTTGGTCATATTGTCATATGATATATTATGAGTCTTCACTGTAGCTCGGCATTAGCAGTGAATTTTCCCCTTTAAATTTCAATTTCTGCACACGAAATTTTTCGATCGGATTTATCGCGACTAAAGGCTCGGGCAAATCATCATTATGTTTCTTTAAATTTTCTTCAAGTAACTTGTATGGATGAACGACTTTGAACAAAATACACATTTATGAATTCGACGTTCCTCGACCGATGAGTTTCCTTGTGGTAGGTCAGGGCACTTGAATGGAAAATTTTTAGGACACAAATCGCATGCAAATGTTGGCTTAGTAGAGTGGCTTATTAAATGTGAATCCAACAGGTATTTTTGAAGAAAGACAGTGATGGGTTGATCACATTGCCACTTTTTTGGCTTTTGAGCCTTTTTCTTTTTAGGTACCACAGCGGGCAACGTTTTCCAAAATGTAAACACGAACATCGTTTGTCGATACTTACTACAAACAGATTTGTTTTTTCACTAAATCAATTTAAATAGCGATTGAATTTCTAGAAAACAACAACCGGGGACTAATGTATGTATTTACCTAACAAACCGATTCAAATCGATTTCAACAGGTTAATGAATAAGTCGTTCTCAGAACATTGTTTCACACAATCGCTCATTGCTAATGACAAGAATGCAGCGGCGTATTCGGCACCAGAGCAAATGTGCCCGTCGTATCACGTTTAAATGCAGTTCTTCTGAATTTTAGAACCTGGTGCCGAGGACTCAGTGGGGAAAAGTCATTACCATCTTCTATGCGGTG
>JABASC010005364.1:0-10332 GCA_019776185.1 Plutomurus gul
TGCGGAAAATTGTTTACTATTATTGAAAATAATATGACTAGCCTATGTATACATATATTATAGAATAATATACGAAATGCAGCTGTGAAATACTTTTATGCCATAACAATTCTATATATACGGAAGTCTGCATGCAAAGATATTATGAACAGTAATTAATATAAGAATCGCACAAAAATGAACTTATATGCCATATTTTGTAGAAGAACAATTACACAAATGATGTGCTTGCGCTCTATGAATTCGCTCTGTATAACAGTACTCATACAAACGTACAGGAAAGATAGCTACAGTTTTTATTCGTTGTCAGTCACCCTTACAGTATATATTATATATATAGATACATATATCATTATAATAATGGTATTAAAACATATATTATATTAGATCGTACATAACAGTACAGTCACGTCACAGTCTAATGGTTCAATTTTAATATTAGTAATTTATTAAGGTACTTCGACATGCTACCGAAATTAGCGCACTAATAAAAAAAATCATATTTCAACAAACTAGCCGAAACTATAATTTATATTAAGCTCTAAGAAAAAAATAAGCAGAAGAAAATGAGAAAGCCATGTTACTAATTACAAAATGATTTCAAATAAATATTATTTTTGGCAATTTGATAGACATGTAAAAGAAAGACTAAAATAATGTGCTGATTGCAGGAATTTTATATATTTAGGTCGCGTGAAATGTATTAATATGGTAGATTTTACCTTTGACTCGGTGATTGTTGGCGCAAACACCACAAATGCTAATCACAACAACTGAACTTACAATTATTAGTCAGTTTTGGATAATAATATTTTCATTGTAAATGCCGTTTATTATTATATATAAAGTACTCATACACAATACACAGAATTTGAATCGTGTGTATGTATTAAATCGCCAACTACCAACTTACTATATGTATTGATATTATATTATTGTTGTTACCTATTCGTGTTACATTTACATAAATGTATATTTGCATTGTCACTGCAGATAGTATTTTAGCTGTAAGAAATATTATTATATTCACAGAAAATCTTATCTGATGAAGATATTATATGACGCAATTGCAATGCTTCCAAGTTATTTTAAACTCGCTTTACGTCTTCTACTATACTTATAAATAATACAATACACTTGAACTTGTATCTATTATTATTGATAGTACTAGTATATAATATTGTATTGTAACGAATGTAAGTATTCTAGTCTCTAGTCTATTTCCGTATCACTTGATTGTGTTTTTGTGTTGTGTTAATTAATATGATCCGTAGTATCAGTGAACAAATGAATAATATGACTATACTCCAGAAGCAGGAAATTAAAGTTGTTGCTCTTGTTGATAGAAACTTGGCAAACTTGTACAATTTAAGTTGGGAGCGTTCAGGGTTCATTTGAAGGAGGTTTCATTTCATACAACAAATTTTATAGATAGTGTGCATTTACGATACGATAGTTATTAAGTACATTATTCACAATTAATGCGTAGAAAATAATGTTCCGCGTTAACAATTCCACTCAAAAGGATAAGTACGATTCTGTTTGACAAGTGAATAGTATAATTTTATCAAGTCGTTGCGGATAATATTTTCACATGGAGGACTTTTTGGACTTTTTAATCAATCTTTTGGCCCTGGGTGTCTTGCTCATGTTTTTCTCTGAGTCGGCTTGACTTTGTTGAACAGGCTGCTCGTTATTATTCAGATTCAATACGGGTAATTCTACGGAAAGTGCGGATTTTTTATCTACTCTCCCTACTAAAGGGCGAAGGTTTTGGTGGGGTCCTGCCTCAATATCGTTGTCCGTATTAATGTCAATACTGTAACTCTGGTTGAGCTTTGGAGTTTTTTTCAGAATTTTCTTTTTGCCTTTTAATCTGAGTGGTGTGGGCGCAGCAGCAGGAGTCTGTTCGGGAGAACTGTCCATCAAGGCGGTTTTAGACGTGGCTGGTAGCACCGGTAAATTCTCCTCGGCACTGGTTTGCACCACCAGATCTTTACTGACCCTTCTCCTTGCTGTGTAAACTTCAGTACTTACACGGGCTTTATTTGCAGCTTCTGCAGACTTGACTTCTGGTGTTGTCTCGACGGAGACAGATTGTGAAGCCACGGGAGATTTTTTACTACGAGTTGGTCGGATGTCTGTTGGAGTTTTTGGTGTGACAGGTCGAACAAAAATTCCTGGCTGATCCAGCGTTCTGATAAATTCAAATTTTACATAGTTTAAAAATATTTCTCTTTAATCCTAGTTAAAAATTATTAAAATTACTTCGGAGAAGGTACAGCAGGAATGACAGCCTCTGGTTGTCCATTTCGCAACATGTATTCACGCAGTAACAGGTCGTCTCCGAATAGGCTGTTATCTTGGAGAACCCCCGCCCAGCTTTCGTACAGTTCAATCTCAGGCTCGAATTCTTCTGGGTCAGGCTAGATAGATTTTTAATTTTAACTTAATCTTTCAATCATTCATACTGAAATGTGTGCACACATTTAACATGTGAAATAAGTATTACATTATCTTCATCATCGTAATTAATCTCTCTTGATGCTGACAAGCGCTCTCTGCCTTTCACGTACAATATAGCGATCACTTGACTCAAATGCATTGCCATATCAGAGTCTTGCTGCAAATGTGCATAAACAATTATATTTTAATATTCACTCTTAGTAATTGCAATGAGATTTAATAAAAAAGGAAATTACTTGTGTTAGCAATGAGGCAAAGACATTTTCCAGTTTCATGTTCTTGGCCATTTCAAATATTTTCTCGTTGCGTAGAAGGCTGTAAAGTGTACTGATCACGTAAGGAACAACCTAAATAGTTCACAAAAGTACATTTTAAAATTCTACATTGGGCTTTTTTTTGAAGTTAATTTGAGGCAGTACCTCGCGTCTGGGGTTGTTCAGAAGAGTTTGTACAATACAATTGACAATGTCCGTGGCGACGTAAGAGGTGGGTTCCATGGACTCATCGTGCAAACACAAGTTCATAAGCAGTGCCCAAGCATACTCCATCAAGTATGGGTTGAACTTGCAACGTGTCACCAGAGGAATCGCTTCCGCTGGTGTCAACTTAATTTTCAATGCTGCCTCACCTGTGGGAGTGTTGTTATTAGCAGCCTCGTCCGGCTTCTTATCACTGTTTACCTCGGTAGTAGTACTCTTCTGTGACTGAGCCAAATCAGCTTTCATATGGAACACAATCCACTGTATAACCTTCCGCTCGATCATTCCCAAACGCATTTTCTTTCTGCGGACAAACAAAATAAAAAGAAAAGAGTAATTATTTTGAGAATAAAGTAGAGGTAGTATTTTAAAATTTTATCACTTACCGTAAGCTTAATTTCTGCAGAGTAGCCACAGTCATTTGACAAATGAAAGAATCAATCTCTTCCTTGTAATTCTGCAAGGACTTGACCATGATTTCCAGACAGTAGTTTGTTGAAGACATGTAATTTCGCCCTGAACGCGTTGAAGCCATGGCATTTAGGAAACGAGAGAAGCACTGAAATTAAAAAGAAGCAGCAGTCAAAACAGTTTCCTACAAACATTACGCTTTCACCTACTATATATGTCTATTTCAACAGTGAGACCTCTTTCACGTAGGTTGGAGAGGCAGACAACATAATTGAGAATATTCGCGCACGATACGTTAAATCCTTGTCACTTAATCCTAGCAAATCTTTTGCAATAAATGCATCCATGGCATCTTGTCGGCATCTAGCTGTTGTTTTCGTTAGTAGCTAGTATTCAAAGCAAAATCATTACATAGTTTCTAAATTCGTCTTGTCAGTTTTTTTAAATTTGTTTAAAAAAGATAAATATTTGTGTACCCATCTGAGTGCTTGAAGAAGCACTAATTTGTCGCTGAGATTGTATTCGTCGGACGACAGCACAGTCTTGATTTTAGTGTAATTCAGGGAGTCAGGGCTCATATCAGAGATTCCCAAAAAGAACAGACTTACATCGGAATCCAACATTTTATCAAATGCTGGGCCAGAAGCCAGAGATTTAAAGTACTCCATATCAGGTTTTCCCTACACAAGATACGCATTATCATAACATATCTGAAATTATTACCATTTCACTTATTTGACACCTAAATGTTTGCATTTATAATAATTGTACTGACTGTCAATGAATCCATTGGTGTAAACAGTTCCGGAAAGATAAGAAAGCATCTTTGGAGAATTGGGTCGAGGGAAATGCTTTGGCCATTCACAGACTGCTCCAATGCAAATATCAGCTCGTTGGACACCTCTGTTTACAAAATTACTATATTTAATTGTTTTAACCCACTTGGAAATTTAAAGGAGAAAAGATATTGCTTGTTACTCAGAAGTTTTCCATAGCTATCACGTGTTCCCCTAAGCAGTTTTCTGATTTTCCGGTAAGTTTCCACGAGCTGAAGAAAGCGCTCACGGTAGTAGGTTGACAATGCGACCGCGTCCATTGTAGATGCGCCATCAGTAGCCGTGGTGGCTGCTTCAGTGATTGTCAGCAATTCTGTGTTGCGAGTCACCTCGTGAGACTTTGTGACAAGCGACACAAGTTTCGAATGATTTCCGATGTTTTTCTCGAGTAGCTCGAAGTAGCGCAGTACAGTAATTTCTAGTTGCGTTCGTAGTTTTTCCGTCCACTCGGGCTGTGAAATTATAATATAAAAATTAATTATCGAGAAAATTTAATGATTTTTCGTCCAAAGAATTAAAATTGAGCACGTACGTGGAATAGATCGCGGAAAATGGGGTGAGATTCAGGGTCGGTGACGTAAGGAAGGGCGAATAGCGGCAAAATCTGTGCATCATTCGACAATCGGCTTGCCTGTTCCTCAAAATACACTTTAAGAAGATTCATGGCAAGTAGTTGTATGGCTTCTGGTTCTTGGTGGGATTTTGGCCAAATGGCAAAGTGAACTCGCAGGTAGACTTCCAGTTTCTGCAGTTCAGTTGACGTGACGTAGATGTGAGCCTGAAAAATTCTCCACATCTGCAAAAGCATCGTACGTTATTTTGCGGGGAAATTTGCAGTTTTATTTATCTTTTTGTTTGGCTTACCTTAAAAAATGCTTCCTGGTCGCCCTCATCGAAGGACTTGATCAATTTCTCAGAGTCGTAATGACTGAAGGCAGCTTTTGTGTCTGGATCAACTGCAGTGACCGGACATGGGAGAGATTTGACCCGGCATTCACTTGCAAAGGCCGTCAGTGTCTTTTCCAATCCATTCAACTCGAGGTACTCGCACACGAGAGAGTTCACCTCGTGATACACAAGAGGATTCTTGCACTCTTGATTCCTTAATTGCCCACTCATCTTTATTTTTTACACGGTTGCGAAAATTCAGCAGCGAAATAGTTCCCACTCACTCACGAATTTTAATGTTTTTGAACAAACATAATGTACTTGAGCTTATTAAAATTGTCTAGTTCTACATCTATTCGAATTCATTACAACCTATTCTATTTTTAAAATATGTTTATGCTATTTCCTCTACTCTGCTGCAGAAAACAGAGTGGAAGAACGTGTTGTGATGTGAGTTTGTGTGCGCGTTACCATGAGAGCTACCTCTTGTCTTAAAGGAACGCACTTGACAGAACGTGTATAATAATAATTATTATTCTTTTTCTCTAAAAAACGATTCAAATATAAATACGAATTTGTGTAGACACTTTCACCATAAAATTATCAGGAGTAATAATATAGTTGGATCAGGCGGATTGAAAGTAGAGTGCGATAGACCGGTCACCAGGAAGTCTTCTCTTCTGGCGAGAAATTCCATTCCTGCTCTTTAACTGGAATACCTACAAACAGGCAGGAAAGAAATAATGCTGATTTGATTGCATGAAAAGTTGAGTTTGGTGAACAATAGGTTTGCTATTACTTATAGTAAGTGCACGGTTGATACATATGTGTTACGTTTACCTTTAGCCTACTCCACTCTTCACCACCAGAAAATCAATGAGAGTCGACGACGACCAGAAAGTGGAAATGAACTATGTTCATTGTGTGTGTGAGCAACGAACACTGTGTTCGTGATCCTATTTCTCCCTCTATACTTGTATACTTAGAGAGGCTTAGGGGTGTTCGGACTTCCATTAATCCATTACGAAGATTGATAGTGAAGATAAAGAATTTTTTAAGATATCGAGCTATAAGCGCATTCATGTAACCACAAGCTTGGCGAAATGTCCGCACAAAATCATTGACCGATTCAGTAGAGTGTAAAAATACATTTCACCCTGTATATATATCCAATCTTTTATACGTATGTACAATACATACTGCACTGTACTGTAAATGTATATTTAGTGTCTTTGCGTTTGGAGAAAGTAGAATTTTTTATATGAAAGAGTATGACTACTAGGTGTGCTGTTTCTATAGTATACGCTTTAATATTTCCATTATATATTCTCAGTCCTTTACACACGAGCGACAACTTTTATATCTGTATTTGTTGTACACGTGCAAAGGTGAATATGGACATCTATTTAATTAGAGCTAGAAGTTTTGTATAATAAAGTAAGCTGTCTGTCGGCAATATTTGAATTGAAATTTTTATGTCAACTTTTAGGTGGGAACATTTATTAGTAAAACATTAGATTTAATACTAGGTATTATTATTTACGTAAGTAAATATAAATTGGATAATATATTCGTTGCATTTAATGTACTACACGGAGAACATTGAAATCACAGAATTCGTTGCTTATAGTACACTTATCGAATACAAATAGAACCAGGTAATCTACAAAGAGACATCAAATTGTTTGTCAACGACAGAATAAAATATTTGTGGTGAGCGTGATTAACCTGTCCGCTTGTCTGTTGTCTCCATAAAAAATTCTAGTATAGGTAGTAAGAGGATTTGGTTTAATGAAATATAGGTAAATGCTATCAAAGTGTTTGGGAGCTGTCTGGCTTGGTGTGTGCACTGGGTGGGTGGTTTGATTCGTCGTGTAATTATTAATAGGCTTGCTGTCTGTTTATCTGGAAGAAGTTTGGCAACTGATCAACATGGTTTTCATTCGGTACACGTAGAATTATCTCGCAACAGCTATGAAATTTTTGGTCGGTAGTTGTACGCTTATTTGTATGACAACACTTTTTTGTATATAAAAAAAATCCCCTGTATCATTCCAAGTAAAACATAATTTACACAGTGCATTAACTTTGAAGAGGAGAAAATAGTACAATAGTTTGACTAACTATTTTTGCAATACATTATTCATGTGATAATTTCGATGGATCGATATATTAAGTAAGTGTTGTGGTCAATTCTTAATTAATTCTTTGGACAATCTATCATTACAAGAATTCTGCTCACCATTACGAATAATGAACCACGTACTACACGGTCGTCTACACATAGGAAAATAGGAAATGCAGAAATGGCTCGTTGAAGAAAAGCTTTCGTTTGGCAAATGGTAACATTGTGCATGACAGAGTTCACTCACTTTCACGTAATAGGTTAGGCACTGATGGAACTTATCGATTTCCGAAATTGTATCCGTATAAATAATGACTGAAACATGTAGTAGATTGGAATCCAGTGTGATTTTCCACTTGTCTTGATTATGTGCACTGTTTGCCCTCACACTGGGACTAAAGGCACACCTTCATCTACACAGCTCATTGCTCATTCATTCTCACACGTACATATATGAACAGGAAACAACATGATGTATAAATAGTTTTGCCTTTGTCTATAATCTTAAGTATGATTAGAATCGTGTGTCGTTATTAACGTGTTCCAATGTTACCAACGTCTCCATTGTCCCACTCGAGATCAGGAGGAATGGTGGGATCCACGGTTTTCGGGTCTTCAGAATAGTTGGCAGAGCTCATTTTCTCCATTCGGCGACTTCGACTAGGTTTTGGGTGCACTCTCGTGTATTTTGGAAGCAAGCTTCCACTTCCGAAAATATCGAACTTCTGTAGCCACGTGGGGAGGATTCCTAATCTGCCCAAGGCGATTATTGTCAGGAACAGTACGAGTACGACGCAAAATATAATGATTCCGATCGTGCCCGCTATAGTTGCCACTGGGGAATAACACATAAGCAATTCAGGTTCCACTGAAGTCACTGGCATGTCCTTTAGGGGACTTGGCTCGTAGCATCTGTAGAGAATGGAAATTAATAGGTACTTAAAAAAATGCTTTATGATGTTTAAAAAATGCAAGTAATATTTACTTGAATTCTCTGTCGATTAACATTGAAGCATCGCTCATTTTCTCTCTGGCGTACTCTGAAACCCATTGCAGGTTACAATCACAAACCCACGGATTTCTGAATAAGTCCAGTTGCTCCAAATTTTTCCAATCCAAAACTCCAAACTCTATATAGTGCAAATTGTTGTCATGAAGTTTGACTATTTTCGGTGAGCATTCTGCGCCCATCGAGTCATTCTAGAATTTCAATATAGGAATTTTATCAATTAAAATCATCTCTTAAAATTAAAATTTATAATTTTTTTCGCTTTTTTCCATACTCGGAAAGCCATTGGGTCGATGTAATCCAAGAAATGATTCCGCGAGCAAGATAGTTGTACTAAAGATTTCAGTCCAGTAAACGCCTACATAATAAAACAAAGAGGTTACCATAATTAAATACAGAATACTATTTTTAGTGTATGTGCGCTGTATAAAAAATTATTGTGTGCTTACATGAGCTTCAATAGATTTCAGTTGGGGCATTCTGTTAATACGCAGTATCTTTAGGCTGGGCATATCAATGAATGAATACTGAAGAATGCTTTCAAAAAGATTTCCACTCAAGTCCAACTCGATTACTTTTTCTAATTGTGTAAAGGCTGCTGAAGGCACGAAGGAAATTCTATTATTGCTAAGAATCAGCCTTTTCAAGTTTGTAGTTCCGTTAATAAGGGCGAGAGGGAAATCCATTAGAGATGTATTCCCCAAATTTAATTCTTCCAAATATTTCATGTGTTGAATCGACAGTAAGTAATCCTTGAAAAAATATAATTCCGTTCCCAAAGGGTTTCCCTCCATGTGCAGAGATCTCAATTGGTGCAACTGGTAAAAATGGGACACAAAAAATGACAATAAGTATATATTAACTAACTAAAGTTTAACTAATTCAAAAATCAAACCAATTTGAATCATTGGGATCCGTAGTCTTACCTGATTGAAAACATCGTGATCCAAGTATAATAAATCATTGTGATTTATTTTAAGGTGAACTAATCGCTGCAGATTTTTGAACGAGTCCATCGTTAAGTTTTTCAACTTATTCCAACTCAAATTCAATCCTGTCAGTCTGGAACAGTTCAAATTATGAAACGCTTCGATTTCATTTTCACTAAAATTTATTTCCGTAACACCGTCACAGTCTCCAAAGGTATTCTCGTCTATTGTCTTCAAAAAATTATTGCTAAAGTCAAGTTTGCGCACGTGTCTTGAAATATTCAGTCGAGGTGGAAGCATTATCGTATCATTGAAGCCCAGCCATTTTTTCTTGCAATCTGCTACCAAATCTTGCTGCATCATTGTGCAACTACATCCAAGCTTTTTTCCAATCACATCGTTGTCACTTTCACACAATTTCCCGAAATCCGATTCGTTCTTCGCCCCCCACCATACCCACCAATCTCGACTGTCCCCTTTTTTCTCCGGTTCTTGTTGGGTAGAGCCATCTTGACCCAGTGCTGCGTCAACCAGCAGAAACATTGAAACCAGCGTGAGCACTGTGAAACACTTCATTGTTGAAAAGTTCCTCTGCTTCATTGACAAATTCATCGTCACGCTAGAAACTGTTGTTATTCGACTCTCCAGGGAAATTGTGTCGACGCCTGCAATTAACCATACACTACAATTAGTAAACTGTCTGCTTCCGACCAAAAAATCCACTATCTAGGTCAAATGTTTACGTAAGTACTCGTTATGGGAGATACGTGAGAAATTATAATTTTTCCTCTGTACACTTTTCACACGCTTTGTTCCAGTCGTGTTATTCTTTACGATGTGTACGTGTGCAAATACAAAGGTTAGACAGTATTATGAATTGGTGTGCACGTCCACGCAGACAACAAAGTACGTAGTGATAGGTATTACCAACAGATTAAGTGGTACAAGAGCCACAGGCCAAGTCTAGTAAAAACAATCCGTGTCGAAGTTAATGGGGATGTATTTTTAAAATTCTATATTTTCCTCGAAGTCGTTTCTAGTAATTTTCGTATTCCACTATTCACTGAAACGCTTTTGGTGGACTATTGAATATTAAAACAATATTTTTTGTGCACTAAAGTGTAATCTAATTTTTTTATCAGCCATGTATATTCCTTTATCAACGTGAATTCTACGAAAGATAAATAAG
>JABASC010005365.1:0-10330 GCA_019776185.1 Plutomurus gul
AGTACCTACCTACTACTATTTTGTACTCGCACAATGGATACAATCAGAATGCATTTTTTGTAATGACTAATGGCAACCCACACTAAAGGTCTATATAGGCGTGCTACTACATAAACATTGCGTGTGCATGTGATTATTAGGAAGGAATGGTGATTGAAGCTTCTCTAACTACAAGGGGAGATGGATGCAAGTGATTTTGGTTGCGACAAGATTAAAGATAAAGTCAAATAAATAAATGCGCATCCACAATTCAATGACAATTGTTAATCCAGTATAATTATGTCTAATAGGAACTAATAGGATCAAACTTACAATTGGGTGGGACCAGTTTGTCTGGCCTAGCTACAGATACAGACTTGCTTGCATCACAGACTTCAGCCAAAGAATTAACAACATAATTATTTATAAAAGACGCAATATTATTCTGTTATGTGTTTGTGTGATTGGTGTGCTTGAATTTGACAATCCATTGTAACAATATGCATGAAAGATCCTGCTCAACACGAATTTCAATGCGATGTGAAGCATGCACATACTTTCCATCGCGGCTCCTTTGACATATACATTGTCATGCCCAATTTAGGAGGTGGTAGGATTGTAGACGATGACAAGTTGGAGGACAAGGGTTGTACAATTACTTTTTATGGGCATTATTGTATGGCAGTATAAGGATTACATACGCTGTAGACCTCACAAAAACACTCAAATCTTGGTAAATACAGGTCGTTTATTTTAATTCATAAAATATCGATTGACATTAATATCTGTTAAATATAAACAAGTTCGTGGTCAGACTAGACTACTTCAATAAAATAAAATGCCAAAAGAAAATAACCACATTTTTTAGATTGCCGTTTGATTGCAATACTAACTTAGTATTTATTTGCTCAAAAAAGACTTTATGAGATTTGTCGTTAAAAATTAATCTATATTAGGTACTCTATGTGACTGGAGCGCAATTTACTTACAGAGGCGACGATATCCTTCTGTTCATCAACTGGAATGCACTAGACTAACAAACTGCACAGCGTAAGTAAGTAAAATGATGCCTTTTCTGTAGATGGGTTACGTTAACTGGTGGGGCCATAAATTTTAAGGAAATTGAGACAATAGGCCCTGTGAAAAAGGAAACGACGTACATACTCTCACTTATACGTAGTATACATATACTAGGAAGAGTAATAGGAAGTTGAGAATGGCCGTCGTCTCCTTTCAACTTTCGTCATCTTAAGTAAACTAAAGTGCATCTGCTCAGACCACCACTTGCCCTAATGTCTACCTCCGAAGAACCTATAAAAATTCCCCAACTTTGAATTCATTTCCATCTTATTTTCTATGTGTATTTACAGTGAAGCTACCTTCTTTTCGACGATGTGCAGCCCTCACTAGACATTCTGCAGCATTGGGGCAATAAACCATAGTTCACAAAGCTTCCTCTATCCTCTTTACACTAGGCTAAAATTAAAATAAAGGAGTCAGTTAAAGCTTCTATAGGCTACAATGACACAATTTCACTTGAAGGCATAGGCAGAGTGCACCAGGGCAGTTTTCACTACGTACTTAGCTTCTCTCTCAAGGTTTTTTAATTTGTTCACATGACAAAGTGTTGCAGGAAAACTGTCTCTTGTTGCAATTTAACTTGTGTCGTACTTGAAGTAAGTACTTACTTACGGATACAAATGTATGTGTACGTCGTTAGTAGTTCTGGTGCACACCACCTATTCATAAGAAAAGAAGAAAAGCAGGAAAATAGTACATAACATATATTGGGTAGGACAAGCGACTAAATAGACTTTTTAAATCAGAAACAAAGTAGAGAGGTTTAAATCTTCAGATTAGACGTTTTTAAGTAAAGCCGTACGTCTGAGCGTGGTGAAGTGGTTTCGTTTATCTTCCTCTGATTGTGAGCTTCAGTTTGACTGCTGCTACAACGTGAGAGTGTTTGTGCAGCTCATAGAGATACGAGATACCAAAAGAAAGCGAGAAAAATAGACAAAAGTTTGAATTGGAACTGAGCCAAATGCTTCCAACACTAACAGAGTCGGGAGTCACATCATAAGTCTACATAGACACGTACAACATACATTCACCACAAGTAGTAATAGTGTAGTAGTAGTAGGAGGAGGACATACTACTTCTTTAGTTCTCTTCGGTGTCCTGTCCTTTGACTGGTTAGAAAAAGTTCTCTAGCTACGAAATTGCACTGAAATTCCTGATGTTATAAAGTAATACAGTGCACTAGGCTACGTCCCACCAGTGAATCACGTTGCATTTTTCACTGTGTCTGTGCTAATGTATTTTTAGAACAGTTGCTGATGTTGTAGTGATAATATTTCCCAATACCTCTCAATTTTGCAAGCTCACGAATTTTTCGGTATAAATGAAACCGGGCTTAACTGTATAACGTAACGTAAGTATTGTTGGTGGAAGATTGGCCTTCTGCTTGTGTGTTCATATGAGCTTAATGCATGGCAGCGTTATAAAATTTGTAGATAATGCATGTACTGTACACAATGTCTGCTGACGCATCGTGACTGCTACACAATGACATTTCGGTTTCATGTTCCGCTCCAGTCGTCCAAACACATTGTAAACCTGAACGTTTCTCTTTCTTTCTGCTTTCCTGCATCGCAGTTACGGTGCATGAGGCAAAAGGAACAAAAATGCAAGGGCAAATATTTTTATCTTCACAAACGTTTCTGGCGATGTAATGTTTACAGATTGTCTTAAATTTTTCATGTTGATGCATTCCCTCCTGGCACCAATAGTGTATTAGTCATGAAAACTCTCCACGCTGCTCTCAAGGAAAACATGGTACATATTAGGAATGCCTACCTAGATATTTACGTCGCGTTGAAATTGTAGTAGTTGTCTGAAACCTCCAAGGTCGCCGATCAAAAACAGTCAATATTTCCCAAAAGACCCTTTGTCTGTCTCTAATGTGCGTTTTGTGAAAAACAGTTTAAAACACTCATCAAGCAGTCAGCAATGACACGAACTAGATAAAATTAGGCCAACATTGTGAGCGGCCGTCTTGAGAAGACAAAAGCAGAAGCAACCCACAAACAAGAGTTTCAATTTTCAATTGAATTTCCATTCAATGTTCAATCGACTCTGTTTGTTTTGGTGAGAAAGGCGAGCTGAATACAAATCCTAGCTTGGAATCCAATGCATCAAGCTCTATTCTGTGCTCCATATTCTCCGAGAATACTTTCTCCGCAGAAAAACTTTCCCTTTTCCTTTCTATTCACGTCTTTTCATTGTCCGAATGAATTCCTAGCATACTAGCGTGCTACCACACTGCGGTTCATTTTATCATAACCTTCACACAAATTACATTCATTATGCATGCAGGATTCTTGGGCACAAAAAATCCTACACATCCCTACGAAAACACTACTTTTAATGGCCATATAAATGGCCACTTCAGGAGAACAATGAAATTTGGAGATACGTCTTCTAACAGCGCTTATACATAGAAAAACGCCTTTTACATACATACGGTACTAAAATGAGAGATTGTCGAAGTTGTCGACATTAATCCGATGTCCTTGAGTTGAAGACGTCCTTCATTTATTTATTCAGTGGAGAAAGTGAAGATGACCTAGTAGTGCTCGTACTGGTTCATCTGGATATTAAATTCTCCCTCTCGTCTCGTCTAGACACGGCCAGACACAATCTACGCTTAGTCATCACTCATCACTATCACATGCAGTCACATTTCTTCAGTTCTCCAACTATCTGTATAATTTCAACATCCTCCTAGACTTTGTCTAAGCTTCCGTATCTCGAACTACTTCTCCTCCCAACTACTCGCTTCTATTTATGTCTCAGTTCGGTACTATATTGTAATAGACTGGAACGGGGAGAACTTTGATTTTATGTGTTGTGGAACGTGTAGGAGTCTACGGTGACTTTGAGAACAAACTTTCTTCTCTTTCTCTTTGCGTTCGCTTTTCTATTTCTGGCCCATTCTTATTAGCCCAGAAGTAAAATAGAATCGACTGTACATTCTGTGGCACGACGGCCGTTCATTCTTTCATACGGTAGATACTAGTTGGCCTCCTCGTCTATATATTTCTCTTTCGGTCATAAAGTAGTGCATCTGATAAAAAGCACTCCCTCTTTCTAAGTGTCTGTAATAGTGGCCATATAGTAGTTGAAGTATGAAATGCACGTTGGGCACACTGTCACCTATCCTCCCAATTTGCTCTAATGCGATTAGCTAACAGTGGAACTAGTGGAAGTAACCTGGTAGTACTATAGGAAAAAGATAATGCTCCCAAGTTCATCTTCTTCGTATTTTGCTGGCGTGATACAATAGAAGCACTAACTGGCTCCACTATCTTCACTGCTCAAACACTGTAACGTAATAATACCCAGGGAAAAGTTGTCATACAATCATATCGTATTGCATTAGTAATACTAGTTAAAACTTTGGTTAAGCCTACACTCATATAAAGTGTACATACTATAGGAAAGTAGTAGGTAAAAGTAAGTAGTAGCAACCTGGCCACGATTGCAAACATGAAAACTCTCATTCGGTAGAGAAAACCAGGAGAACAGCTAGGAGAAAGTATCAAGTTGTTCACAAGGAGAAAGTATCCTTCTCTCTCCCCACTCACAATAAGTCCTCACAACTATTTGGTGGAGAGAATGTGATGAGATGAAATGGGAGAAAGCTAAGCATTTTCCATCTTTTCTCTGCTGAACTAACAACGAAAATGGAAAGAAAAGTAGCCTCTCTCTCTCTCTCTTCGTGCCTTTCCAACGTTGACTTACAACGGGACAATGCCGTAGTATATGCTACAACAGATAATCGCTTTTCCTTCTTTACTGTTGTTTCTCCTGCCCTTGGCTACTGCCACTGTGCAATCCTCAACTGGAACAACTTCAACTATTACTAGAGTGGAAATATCTGATTTCCTGTTGTCTGCTCCATGTGAGATTTTAGTTGACGGCAGAGACCATATTTCTCCATTATGTTCCCTGAAGTCTGCTGTGTAGCCAGTACCTACTTTTTAGGCATCCAAGAAAACCAAAGGGTATTCAGCATTTTCTCGTCTCATGTGTCTACCACTGATGATATCTCCTGTTATTTAGTTTACACATGCGAGTCACTATAATAAAAGAGTGAATACTATTAACTGTCCTATTCTTGGTCAGACCAGGGCCATAGTTACTTATCATTCTGCTGAACGAATTTCACTGTACTACAGGAGATCGATATTGTAATTTACAGTGACTGTAAAAGGGAAGATAAAAGCTTACAGCTTCGAAGATGTGTACTACTACAAGAATATGTATATATGTGTGTGTACACCACTTTTGATGAATATTGGAAAAGCATTAGCTCTGTGAGAAATACGTGCTCCGTCAGAGCCACGTCCTTTGTGCACTTGAACTGACGTTAACTGTAAGTAGGTGCACTTAATACTTCAGTTACAATCATAGTTCCCATGTAATATGTAGTTCAGTGGTGTTACTCGTAAAGATTTGCACTAGATTCCTTTTGTAGCGAATCCATATTTCCCATTCAGCAAGCCGAGCATGGAAAAACACTCTGGCCATAGCTCTTGCTTATAAAAGTTACCATCAAGGATTGTTTTCTTCTTTTCTGTTTTATTTCGTGGGGGTAGCCCGCTAGTCTACAAATATTTATATACGGGGACGACTGACTGGCTGGCTGGAGATGGCTTTGTAAGTGTTCCGTTATGGTTTTTGGCTTGGGTGGACTAACTCATAGTTATGTATTGCATTGTTGTATAACTTAGAGCCACTCCATTTCTGCAAAGAAGAAATCTTATTAGAGTAATCCCACATGGTCGGTGGGTGTGCAAGATTTTTTGAGCACTGAAGCGAACTTGCAGAGTAAAAGTATATTTTGCAAAACATGAGAAAAACATTTGTTCCCCTCTCTCTGTTCTTACTGGGTTGTTTGTGGTTGACTGCCGTCAGTATAAATATCCCAAATTTTCTTTTCTCAAGCCGCTGCCACTCTGACTGTAATTTTGGCCACTTAAAGCTTATGGAGCTTATCGTGAGTTTGCAGACTCACACGACACACTCTCATGCATGTACGAACACATTAAGTCAGTCTTCTAATTCGCTTGAGGACTCAAATAAACTTGACATGGCTCAATGACAATTTCTGCCATCGTGAGAACTCGCACTAATGACGCCTTCCGAGGAAATATATGTGCTGCATTGTAACTAACTGCATGAATTGTATACTATATTTAAGCAAGTTAACGATCGTAAAAGGATGTAGGGAAATGCCAAGTGGCTCCACTAATTACTTATCTCTTGTAGTACAAAGTAAGAATCCTCTAAAACAAACCAGTATCTAATTTATCAATGATTACTATTTTCCGGCAGTTAACAATAACAACAACAAACTATTTAATTGAGTCCTACATCAATTAACTATAAAACTGCGGCTCGACTAACTACAAAACGTTTATGCGCGGTTCTACAAACTATGTAGCTAATTTTTTTACAAAGCTTAAAAATACGAATGAACAGTAATGTAACTAAAGTGTACTATTATTGCAGTAGCATTTAAAACATTTAATAAGACGTTTACTTTGCATGGGTCATAATATTCTACGCATCAACAAATAAAGTGCAATAAATTAAGAGAGCATATTTATCTTACTGATGGATTACATTCAAGATTCCACTATCTCTATACTAAATACCTTCCACCTTCATCGGCCAGACAAGAAACAGAAAACAGACAGTCTGTCTGGTAAATACTACATACCCCTTTTGCCCCTCTATACCACGAACTAATACACACCTGATGCTTTTTTGATTAGATAAAACCTGTAATAACCACTGACTGCGTAACTAATGGATTTCTGATAGGGTAAGTCAAGTCCGCAGTGAGCTGTTATTAATCTAATCTGAAATTAATAGAGATGCTGAGACGATAAATCTGCACACACAGAGCACACGCTCCCACATACCTCCACAACATGAAAACAAGTTGTACAAGAGTGGTCAACCAACAAATTTAGGAGTGGTATGTCATTCATCTTTAACTTTTCCCCAAATGCCAGATACCTACTACTTACACATAAGAAGTATATATTACTACAAACTAAATAATAAGTTACATAGTCGAGGTCTTAGTAGGTAAGCGATAATGTCTCAATTCCACGTTGTATTATATAGGAACAGAATCTGGTGCCAAGTCGTGCAACAATAAAAGTGTGAACAGTGCATTATGCTCAGAAATTATTTTTGCCACATTTCATTGTAGTAAGTAGTAATAGTGGAAAGATAAAAAAGCCTTATAAATACAGTGTAGAGTGTTATGGCATGTTGGTGCATGTGCTGACAGCAAGAAAAATACTTCTGGATTGCAGTCAAGTCGAGTGTACGGAGTTGACTTCTTGGAGCAAGACGAAAGTCAAGAAAAGAGAAATGCACTTTATAAATAGAATTGAATGAGCAACTGCTACTTATATACACTTCAACAAATGGAAATGCACGGCAAAAAGTGACAGTGTAATTCTTGGGGAATGTAATGTATGTAGGTACAATATGAACTGCCATCCTCCCACGCGATAACGTGTTAAAAAGCTTATCGGTTGAAATAAAAGTGAACTGACTCAGCTGGCAGGACGCATTTGTTCAAGCATTTCAGTTTCTCACAACTAGGCCTTTATGCAAAGCGATTCTCTGCCGAAGAATACATTAAGTATATAAAGAATTGCACTATATATATATGTGAAGCATAGGCATAATGTAGAGCATATGTTTAAGTAACTCTGACACTCTAACATCGTAGGTAAGGAACAGCTTGGAATATCGTCTATTAGAAAAATGTACCATCAAATGCAAAGATCTGGGGAAAGAGTTTCATGAAGAAGTCTTTCTTAACTCAAAGACTCAAGATAATAAAATAAATCATTCTAGTTGCCCTTTTCTTTTACAGTAGCAGCAGTTACCAATCCACAACGCCTTTTGACTGCACTGCATTTTGCATACTGTATCCACTATGGTGGCAAGTGGCAGTACACACATACAGGATAAAATAAATTGTTCAAACCGGGAAACAGGCTTACAGTAGACAAAACCCGGAAAGACAGCGAAATGAAATATTTATATACATTGAAAAGCATTTGGTAGTAGGTCTGTTGTTAGCAGTACACAGTATGTACAGTATTAAGGCAGTGTGTGGCACACAAACCGAACCATCCAGTGTATTTTAAATCTAATAGAATTTTTCTGACATTGTACAGCTACCACCACTGTCATGTCGTTCATATATATGTACATCATTGTATCTCTGCAGAAATTTTGCATGCGCAAAAGTATATGAATATTTATGCCGCTTACACAACACAAGCGCTGTACTAGACCAAACCACGTAAAATACGTGACATGAACTGTGCATTAAAATGTGTACCACTTTCCCTGTTAGACATGCACTAAATTTCTATGCTGATAAAATAAAGCGAGAGCTCCTAAAATTATTAAATTTTATCCCTTTACTTTCTTTGTCACACGGTGTACCTGTATAAATACATATTTGCATGTACATGCTAGAAGAATTGCGTACTAGAATGCGTATCTATCATATAATCTGTATTTCTCAAGGCAATCAAGAATAAAACATAGCTAGAATAGCTAAATCTAGAATACGGACAGCACTTACCTAGAACATGGAAAAGGGACGCCCGCTAAAACACACGATATGCACTGTGCACCAACATAACAACGTTGTACTTTCAGATATAAAACAGACTGAACTGCTGCGTTCGACTTCATTTCATTGCTCGTTTCCTCATTTAATGACCCAGTGCAATAAAATTTCGAACCAACTTACATAAAACAGTAGTATCTAGCAGTAGTAATGTAGAATATTGTCTGCGTTGTTAGATACTAACTACTAGGAGAACCATAGAATAATGAAATGCAGACAGAACATACATGACAGTCGTGAAACAAGAATAGGAAAAAGTAAACTTGGGTAGCTGTACAGGTAAAGGGCATGATCATTTTGGTTTGCTGAAAATACAACGTCTTCTAAAACTCAACACTACTGTGCAGATCATAATAATAAAACAAAAATTTCTTTTTATCCCTTCCATCTTTTACAATAATTTACCATACAGTATGTAGTAATCAGCTGAGTGCACAGTCAAAGTTCACGTGCACACTTCTTGTACAAATGTGATGCAGTGCAGTCCGCAGAAAAAAAATTGGCAACGAAGCGTTCTTATATGTACAATACGTAATAAAGTGCATAATACAGTAAAACAATTGGGAAATCTTAAGGAAAATGCTACACGACAAGAACAAAGAGTTTTCAAAGTCAAATGCAAATCACATAATGAAATAAAACCCAAGGTTTTCCGAAACATTCTCCACTATCTTATAGAACAGAAGACCAAAGATATACAGATTTCTAATTTTTTCAATAAAACACGACTTCTCCCACTTCAGCGTCTCAGGCTGCATCTTCAGTCTAACTCACGACCTACTAATGTAATTGAAATATCCACTCAGCTCTCGCAGTATTCGCTGCAGAAGAATTCTCAAATCACGTCAACTCTGTGGCAATTCCTCGATTTACATTACAGAAGAGGAAGCTCCTACAGTGTGTAAAATACGATGATAGCGTTCCCTGTTTTGGCAATTTACTCGAGTGTTTAAAAGTTTCTCAAAGCCAGGGCTCTAATATCTGTATATAACAATATTACGTAGAGGAGTGCACGATGCTAAAGGAGACTTGATCTTTCCATTCATTATTTGCCTATGGACATGCATTTAAACCACATTATATTATGTTCTCTTCCTATGTGGTTAAGCTTTTCTACAGGTAATTTCATCCATCTCATAATACGAGACTTATGGGATCATGTATACGGAATTTATACTCGTATACGTTTAAAGTGCATGCATCTTGTGATTTTTTACCTTTCCCAGTAAAAAGCCTAAAAACTTGAGTAATATCATTCTCTCTCATTGAAATAACTCAGTGGATCACCGTCGTGCACTCGAGTCATTCATTCATTCAATTTGGGATTCATAGTGGAACCAAAAAATACACCGAGTGCATGTTCGTGCACAAGCATTTCGTAGATAGAGACGAGAAGGAGGTGGTGGGCACAACCTACGTTCGTAAACAAAGCGAAGGGAACGGAACTTTCGATGTGATCCCTTTGTCTTTTTTGCAATGAGTGAGCATCTCTCCAGGGAACGTGCTCCATGGGGTGCGGTTATCATCAAACGTAAATGCCGCTCTGCATGATATCTCTCCATATTACCAGAACCACTCTATAATAGTCTTGCCTGTTTAGACAGTGTGTGTATA